>CM036241.1:11717415-11884915 GCA_020698575.1 Bostrychus sinensis | reverse complement strand
GGCATATCTGGAGAAGGTTCCCAGGGGCGGGCTGGAGATAAGGCACACCTGAGACCCCCAGAGCGTACGGACGTCCCGCTCCTCACATGTACTCCCCCGGTTTGACGGACACATATTGTACATTGAAATCTCTCCTCTTTCT
Organism: Bostrychus sinensis; assembly: GCA_020698575.1. Classification (NCBI taxonomy): domain Eukaryota; kingdom Metazoa; phylum Chordata; class Actinopteri; order Gobiiformes; family Eleotridae; genus Bostrychus; species Bostrychus sinensis. The sequence continues at coordinate 11,884,773 of CM036241.1, read as the reverse complement.
CCTCTGTTTGTCCGTCCAGCGCTGCCTCCTCCACTCCTCCTCCGCCCACACACTCTCGCTGCAGCATTTTGGGAAAATTGATGAAATAAACTCCAGCCAGACTTCCAGCAAGTTTTGGCATTGTGCGCCCGAGCCGAAGTCATTTCAGTATGTAGATTTCAGCCTTAAACCCATAACGGTGTTGCGTGGTGCATGACCACCCCCACCTGCTGGAAGAGCCCGAGCTGCTGTGCATGATGGGATATCCACGTCTGTATGACAGGATAGAGTCTGGCCCGCTATGTCTTTAGTGATTTTTCTCTCTCTTGCACCACAGCCTAAGGGAATTAAGACAATAGCCTTATGTCAGATAGTCTAATCTGGAGACAAAACAGCAGAATGGGCTCTGGTACATGTGTAAGCTAATTGTGAGGAACCTCTTCAGCCAAACGCATTGTATCTCTATCACATTTGGGGAATTTAGGTAAATAGATGAGTTTCGATTGTCAACATCAATGAAGGTGAAAGAAGTACTCAAAATTTGTACTCAGGAAAAGGTATGGTTACTTCAAAAGAATAATATACAGGTAGAGGTTAAAAAAAGTAAAAATATTAAAAAAATTTTACCTACTGCTACTTCTACCATTGTCATTACTATTACTAATGCTGCCACTACTACTGTTCACTGTTACTGTTACTACTATTACCACTACTGATATTTCTTCTACTACTACTACTACTACTACTGCGGCTACCCATATTACTTTTACTATTGTTGCCAATAGTAACACTACAATAATCCGCTTTGGCATCAGTCAAAATAATTTTAAATGTAAATATACTGCTACTAGTAATACTACCACCAACATTATTGTCACTACTGCTTCTACTACTATTACTACTACTAATACTGCTACTACTGTTGCTACTGCTGTTACTGCAATTATCTGCTTTGTCATCACAGTCAATAATATTTAATAAGTGTAAAAGTACTGCCACTTGTACTACTACCACAAACATCATTTCTTCTACTGCTTCTACTACTATTACTACTACTAATACTACTACTAGTACTCCTGCTACCACTGCTTTTACTGCTACTACTCACTCCTAATGCCACTACCACTACAACTATCTTGTCTTATTATTTTTGGTTTCTTTACATTTGCTTGAGTAAATTTACATTTCTCCTTAAAAAATAAGTCAAGTAAAATAAAAAACTACTGCTTCTGCTTACTGTAACTACAATTGTTACTTGTAATACAACTTACAACTATCCACTTTGCCACCAAGGTAAAAAAAAATATTTTAACTAATTAAGTTACTTAAAAAAGAAAAAAAGCTTGAGTAAAAGTGCCATTTTTCCAAGTTAATGCAAAGATACTGCTTCTACTTACTGCTTGCTTCTAGTACTGCTCCTACTATTACTACTACCTCTACTACTACTACCATCAGCAATACTAATCAAGAACTAAACATACTTTTACTTTTACTTACTCTGCGACTTCTTTCTTCTAACATAAGTAAAATAAATGAAGTAAAAGTATCTAGTTACCACCACCGCCATATCACAAAATTACATGAAAACAACGCACACATATTGTTGCACCATAGCACCTCTTCTGTCAGAAACACAGACGCTTTTTTTCTGCACCTCCTGCATCACAACAACACATTTGTATGACGCACGCAGCCAGCCCTCTTCAATTTTCTTAAGCATCTCGGCAAATTGCACCCAACAATTTTCGAGATCAGTTCCAGCATCAAAAACAATGCACACAAATCCTCTTTCTTCAGCCCATATTGTGGCACTGGAGAGGCCCGGTGTTTGCATGAAGGTAATTACAGTGGGATTTGATGTTGTGGTGTGCCCAGAATTGTGCAGCCTTCAGATCAGGCCGGGGGCGCTCCACCCCATTAATACTCCATATGGGGACCCCAGCTGTGATCAGAATTGGAAGAGCGGGAGGCGAAATCGATTTCATTTGCAGGATTATTGATGTAACTGAGATGCGGCTTGTATGAAACATAAAGTCTCATTTCAGAGGTTATGGATAAAACTGAATCGAGGACCCCGGTGTTTGTTTTATTCAATGCAACATTACAGAAAACAGACGAGTCGATACATACAGTCCTCCGCCGCATTGCACCACATTAAAGATTCACATAAGACGTTGCTCTTCCCTCAGCTGCAGCACTCAAAGTCAGGAAAATTATAGAAAATATATGTGGAAAGAATTGTTTGTTTTCAGCAGGATTGAAAATGGTCTTGATGCTATATGTAACAGATTTATTTATCAGTATAGGGCCTAATCAGGGCTAGTGATGGGGGTAAGACTAGCCAAGTATGTCCTGGGCCCTCCTATGGTTTAATTATACACATATGATGAGGTTATGATCCAATTTACTAAATCAGACAGCAATTTGAGCCATTTCTACTTCATTAGTAGCTGAATTCAGCCACAAGGAGTCACAAGGCAGTGTCCCGGGACTGTATAAATGAAGAGAGTTGCATCAGGAAGGGCATCTGGGGTAAAAATGTGAATCGCTGCATGCAAAGAGCTGGGTGATTTGCTTTGGCAACCTCAGAAGGGAAAAGCTTAAACAAAAAAACAAGAATATATTTTGGATTTATGCGTTAATACAAATCAAGGGCAAGGGCCAAAGCAAAATCCTACTATAATTTAGTTTTTTGTTCCATAATGAACAGGGAGGGCCACTCTGATGCTCAGGATGATTATCTTCCCTAACTGAGTTTTGTTTGTTTTTAGTTTAATTTTTAATTTATTTTTGTTAATTTATTTTATCGATCAACACTGTGCAAACTTTGTTTCAAGTTTGTTGCATAAAACTGGTGCTGGAGGGGCTGGACTTCAAACATTGTACTGCAGCCATTTCCAAAGTCAAAATGCACAACTATGGACTATGTCATATATTTCTATTAAAACACTGACTGTTAGCTAAAAAAGGTTGTAAAGTAATATTTTTAAACAAGTATATAACTGTAATTATTTTAAACTCAATTTCTTTTTATGTACTTAATATAGGCAACCTCTGGGGGCCCCTGCAGAACCTTCATGCTCACCTCGGTGGACCTCAGACCCCACTGTTGTACTGGACTGATCTGGTTATTTACTTGTTACAGTGTAGGACTGTATCGGGAGGTGTAGGTAAGACATCCCAATTAAGTCCTGGGCCTCATAGTTTTCTCTGGGCATCCTCATTATTTATTAGGCTACAAATTCACTAAATGTTGCTACTAATTTGCATTTTATTTTTTGTTTAATTACCCGTAGATTATTGAAACAATACACATAACCTATGGATCCTTTTAGTGTTTGTAAACAACATGCATTTTTGTGCCATAAGTTAAACAGACCATAATAGCATGAGCCACCAAAAATCGCAAACTGTCAGTTTTGACCAATGCTAACCAGTCTGTTCAACATTTTTGCTGTTTTATTTACAGACACTATTAGAACTTCATAAGCTAAATGCTACGTGCTAAAAGTGACTGAATTCTTAAGTTTTAATGGCCGATACACGAGTCATGATGGACCACAATAATTTTTCAGTGTACACTTTATTAAGGTAACTTGTTCATCAGATCTTTATTTATAGATCTGACTCTTACAACCAAATGCATGTGAAAGACTTTCTGCTTTTGTAACCACAGTGTGTCTGTTTGTTTACATAACTTGTAGAAGAGTCTATCGTAGCTATTATAAACTCCAGCATCCCAGAAAAGCAGAAATATTCCACATAGCCTTTAAACAAAGAAAAGACTTGAGTGCAGAGCTGGTGTTGGCAGGACGTCCCGGGCTGGCACTGGTCCCTCTCCCCTTTGGCCTGCCTCTGCCTCCACCTGTTCTCTACATGTTTAGGAGCTTTATGTGTCAGGCTGATGTGCGGCTGAGGTGGAGGCTCAGACATTTAAACTGACTTTCCCAGGGTTAGCGTGGCCCGACAGCTGGATCTTTCAACTCAATCCATCCTTCTTTATCCTTTCTTCTTCTCTCTCCTTCTCCTCGGCGGCCATTACTGTTCCCACACAGCGGCAGGAGCGGGACTGATGCCCGGCCAGACGCTTGAGTGTTTCTAAGACTCCTGTATTAAAGCGATGACAACACTCTGAAATATTGTTATATACTTTAGATGGTAAAAAAAATAAAATGGCTGAATATAAAGCAACGACATGTGCTGCTGAGACAAGACTGCTGCTTACATTAAACCTCTTACCTCATCCTGCCACAACAACAAAGTAAACTGTTTTTTATTTATTTGCACCAATCTCCCACAAATTTCTAATAGGCTACATTAAACTGAAATTTACCTGACATTATGGGAGATATATTATGCAAAACTGACTATTTTCTAGCTTTTTTTTACCATGTTATAATGTTGTTCCCTTATCAAAAACATACCTTGAGTTGTGTTTTGTTCCATCCACACCTGATTAAGTAATCCTCTATTCCCTGGCATTGACTTTCTGAGGCCTCAAAATGCTCAGTTCCACATAATTCCACGAGCCCCCGCCCACTCCAGGAAGCACTGACCAATCAACAATCCCGCTACATCCAGTTTGCTGTCATTTATTTATCCAAAAAAAAACAGTGTACAGCTCTGTTTCCTCACAGGCATTACTCATTTTGTAGTCAAATGGCATCATACTAAAAGTTTAATGAAATAAAAAGCTTTTTTATGTTTTAGTTCGATTAAGGGTACTAGCTCTGCCCTCTGCTGCCCTCTGCTGGTCTCTTCACCTTTTTCTTTATGGAAGTAGTAAAGTAATTATTGAAAATGCTTTCTTTTAGTCATATAATGTTTTTAAAGGTTGCTCTAGAGGCGACCAAGATTGATTTAAAAATATAAATAAAAGCATAATATATTGACTGTAAACATCAGTGTTATATCCTTTTTAAACATTTTTTTGATAGGCATAATTTCTTTTTGCTTCCCTTTTCTTTTTCTTTTTTTTTTGCAAAGTGTAGGTTTTTAGTTATTTTGTTTGTTTGTTTGTTTGTTTGTTTGTCACCATTGATTTCAGTGTTTACAAGCTGAGTAGACCAATAAGCAGTGAGACTGTTACTTATTCAAACATGGACTACAAATGCAAGCATTAGTTTGGTCAGCAGGAGGTGTTTTAAACATAAGCAGGCGTTAGGCGGTGCATTATAGTTTAAATGTTAAAAGCTATATTAAATGAGACATTTATTATGACATGACTATGAAATATGAAATATGAGTCGTTGACAAGATTGCAAAGAGTAAATATGGGTTTGTTTATTTTCTGTTGCTGCAGGGTCACAGAGGGGTGGAGTTTATTTTAGCAATGGTGGGCCTTAGACAATTGTAAGTCAATTACAGGACATTTACAGACATACACTTTTGTATTCACTTTGGACAATTCAGATTTACATTTTCACTGAAATCCATATTCATGTCTGAATTAATCTGTAAGGAGTAGGTTACATTTATGGCTGTACGCATCATAGAAGTCACAGAGGTTCTTGGTATTTTTCTAATACGAAGGACCAAACTAGGACTAAGCCAGGTCTAAACCAGAAAAAAACTAATCTAAACTCGGACTTATTAAGGAAAAAGACTGGACTAAACCAGGTCAAAACAAGGACTGAACTGCAACTAAACAAGAACCAGACCAGCCCTAAACCAGGACTAAACCAGGACTGAATCAGATATAAACCAGGTCTAAACAAGGACAAAAGCAGGTCTAAACCAGAAAAAAAAATATCTAAACCCAGACTTATTAAGAAAAAAGACCAGAACAAAACCAGTCTAAACCAGGACTTACTAAGGAAAAAGACCGGACTAAACCAGGTGTAAATAAGGACTAACAAGAACTAAACCAGGATTAAACCAGGGCTAAACAAGGACTAAACCAAGCCCAAACCAGGACTAAACTAGGGCTTAACAAGGACTAAACCAAGCCCAAACCAGGACTAAACTAGGGCTTAACAAGGACTAAACCAGGACTAAATCAGATATAAACCAGTTCTAAACAAGGACTAAACTCAGTATTTCTAAAATCATGTGTACGGCCCTGGTTGCATCTAAAAAAAAAAACAATTTATCTTGTCAAACTCATGGAAAAAAAACGTTGCGGACAGTCAGTTCAGCTTCTTGTTCAAACAAAGTGATGAAAGTGTTTCCTCTCCTTCTGTCCTGGCCGGCAGCAGATGTTCCAGTATCAGAGGAAGACGGAGTAAGAGCAGACTTACACATGTTCATGTCACTATCACTGCTGCAGGAGGAAGTGATGTCACCGGACCAGCTGCCTCCAAAAAACCCTCAACCATCCACAGTGTGTGAAAGTACACCACATACTGTCATAGTACTGAAGCCATCCAACTCATAACCCGCACTAACAAAGCTTTAATAAATCCATAACTTAAGAAAAACATGTATAGATACTGAATTACCACTGGTGTTTATAGTTTTGCATTGATTATTCACGAGTTAATGCTTAATAATAATGTTTATAACTCAATGGTGTTTATTAAAGTTGAAGTAATGCTTTGTAAATAATAATACAAGTGCTTACGACTGCTTGTTATCATGTGTGTTAAATTAAAAGTGTTAATAACAGGTTTCTAGAGTTATTCCAGAACACATCCAGCTGTTAATCTGCTTTCAGGCAACAAAAAATACAAGATGGCAGCACTTTAGAATAACCCACAACTATTAAACAGTAATAAAGCATTAATAAATATATGTATAATGAAATAATCTAATAAATAAACAGTTAATAGATTCTGAATTAACACTGATGTTTACAATTTTGCACTGATTTACATGAGTTTACCACTCAAGAATAAAAAAAACATTTAGTTATAAACAAAACATTGGTATTGTTACTGTGAGGTTTAACTAATTCTTTGTAAATAATCAATTAACTGCTTACTAATTCTTAATTAATGCTTAATAGTTTGAGTCATGTTTTTCTCCATAGATTTCTATAAAAACCTCAAAAAACACTGACTGATGGCTGAAAATAAACTCTTTAAACTCTTAGTTTTAAACAAGTATATAACTAATAAAACAAATAATTCATTTCAAACACGGACCCCACTTTGGGAACCATTGCTCTAAAGTTTTAACAAGGTGATTAAAAATAAATAAAAGTATGTATATATTTTATTTAATACCTGTATGACCGTTACAAAACATTTTTTATTGGACCCATATTTGAAAAGTTTTGTCCCAATTTCCTTTTCAGGTTTGATCATTTTCCTGATGTGTTTTACTTTTATTGACAATTTCATTTTTTTTTATTACTATTCTCTTTTATACCTGTTTAATGCTATCATCATTAATATCTTCATTATAATCATTGTTTTTTTCAGTGCTGACAGATAATAAATTCAAATAAGTAGATTCTGCACACATCAAGTTTAATATGTCAAGCATTTATTTGTATGAATTGTAATGATTATTGAAAAAAATAAAAATTAAAAAAAGTGGGCAGAAGAATGTGTATAAAAGTACATTCAGATGCTCTTTAAGGATGTAGAAAAAAATAGATTCAAATCTGCAAAGCATAGTATCCTGTACTCGTTACAAACATCACAGTAGGCTCTGACTGCAGACAGTAAAAAGTACAAAAGTCCTTTATCGCATTTTGAAGTGGGACGTCCCAATCTAAGAGAACCCCAAACTAAAAACATTTATAGTGTCCAAGTTAAGAGTAGCTGTGATTAGAACTCCCAATTCCATAAAAATAATGAGTATAGAAAGGTAAACATATAGATCCAGAAGAGATGTTTCTTTAGTCTTGAAGTCCAATATCTACAACCTTGGTTTATTTGTTTATTTGTTTATTTATTAGGATCCATTTGTAGTGGTTGCTAGTCCTCCTGGGGTCCAGCGTTTAAAAAGTGTTTTGCAGATTTTTTTTATTTTTTATTTTTTGTGCAATTTAGCATGTTTTTTTTTTTTTTTTTTTTTTTTTTTTTTACAGTGTATGAACGTGCATTGTGTTCTGCGTCCTGATTGGCTAAGGGACTGTAGACCATTGTCAGTCAATCTCCTCAGTGCCGTGTCTCCTGCACAGTACAAATTTGCATAAATGTTTGATCGCTAGCAGTGTGACTCTGAAGTTTTCTCCACGACAAAACCCACAATGTCGACGAAACTTTCTGCACCGACAAAGGCACCTGTGGCTGCAAGGTAAGTTACGCAGCTGTAGGGCGCCATTACGGAATAAATGAATCTTCGGTTTGTTACATAAAGAGGGAGAAAAATAACATAAGGACGACAGCAGCAATAAGTTTTAACAAGGATGCAAAAAGGGTTGTAACTGTCCACAACAAGACCATGATAAGGATGGAGAAAAAGGAGGAAAAAGAACATTACGCTGGATACCAACATCATCCACACGAAAGCTAAAAAGCTTTATGAAACCTTTGCTGTCAGGTGAGAGGTTTTACAGCCCCAAAACATAATAACTGTAAAAAATAAAGCTTAGAACGTAACTCCTGCGATAAACGAGGGACCACTGTAGTGCAATGTTTACAAATCATTCAAAATCAGACCATTATAGAATAAAAGACATGACATATACTCACAAAAGCCTTTCTATTAAACACATTTACATGAAGCGATCCATCAGAGTTAGGACTGAGGTGAGATCTTAAAGCTTTTTTAAAAGATTATAAATTGGATAGATCCTTTAACTTTTTAGGTAAATTATTCCATAACTGAGATGATCTAAAAAAAAGACAGACTTTGGAAGAAAATTAGTATTAGAACAGGTTACAAACATGTATTTTTGTGTATATTTCAATTTATTTGGGTGTGACTTTTGATGTAATTGTTATCGTCGACTTAAAATGTTGTAATTAAAGAAATCATAGACAGACACAGGTGATGATGTCAACAATTATGTCTGGACTTAGAAGTCGTCTTGTTCTCAGTGCTAAAGGAAATTGCAGAATTCCTAGCAGCTCTTGTTGTATTTTGACAGAGAGGAGGAGACTGAGCCAAAGGGAAAAACGTGAACATTTGAGGGGCGTTTGTTTTGGTTCACAGAGTCAGAGGGGCGAGTGGGCCTCTGTCTGGGAGAATGGGCTGGAGCTGTGTTACGGAGCTTATAGGCCTCACTCTTTCCTAATAAAAAACACTTAAGACAAACAGCCCCCCTCCGCTCCTCTGTGGTTGAGTCTGGGGGCTGGGGGCTGTACCTGCAGGACCGTACCACACAGATATTCAATATGGCCGCCATGTAGACAAAGACATCAGGTGATCAGGCCATAGTTTGTCACTGAAGCAAGGATTGTGGTGTGATATTTTTAGTCCCAAGCCTAAACTAAGGCATTAATGAGCATAAATGCTAACAGGTTCGTAGGCAGAGCCGGCCGTGGCATAGGCCATAATCGATATACAGGCAAATGCTAAGGGCCCAGAGTGACCAGGGGGCGCCTGCCACTGCCCCGTCCACCAATAAAGCTTAATGAGCCTGATCAGTAACAGTATACATCTAGAAATTATGGACACTGGGGAGAGTTTTGAGTCCATAGATGTGTTCTGTACTTGTCAAACTTTAAGTCACCTTTTGACTATCGACGTCTTACTCATGGAGATATGATGAGAAACAACTGGTGAAATGATACAAGGAGAAATAAAAGATTCAATCCGAAGTGCACGTTATCGCCACAGTGCGCGACACCTTTCTCGCAATGTTTTAGCTGTATTATTATAAAAGCAACATAAAACATGAGTCCAGACGTCCTGACGGAAGCTTTTGTAGCCTGTAGTGTTCTGTGGAGCCTCTGTCCAGGCTCAGTGATGACACTGAAGACTCTGGGGCTCCACTGGGGAACCACTAACAGAGGATTTTTTTATTTATTTTTTTTATTCTTCTCTTACAATTCATTCCTATAACACACAATTTAAACCCTCTTCCTTAAAATCCTATAATAAAAGCAGATGCCCTTGTAGAAAAATATAATTAATTTAATTTCTATTATATTAATCTATTTAAAAAAGAAGGGAAAAAATTCATATCTAATACGTTCCATTTATGATGACATCCCATATTTTTAAAAAGATCTCTCTGACACAATACATAATTTTTTCAGACGGACATTAACTCATTCCACCAGTGCTGCTGTGTCAGGGATCTGTTTTTTTTTCATAGAATCAAAATACATTTTTTTGATGCAGCCATTGCAAGAAGAACCAGCTTCTGTTGATAATGATTTAAGTCATGTAATATTTCTGTGTCCCCCTAACAGGATTTTAACACCGGTGTTAAGGAGCATGTGTAAAATATACAAAAAATAAATAATAAAGTTAAATCCAACAATGCTATATGTGTAGAGATAAGCGTGTTTAAAACGTTTTGTCTTGAAATTTGGAGGAAAGTAAAATCATAATTTGTGTCCCTTTTTATGACCATATATGATCATCTAAAATGCATCAGATTAGAGGAAATGACATCTGTTTTGTTCAAATTTTCCTGGAGAGGACCCCCAGACCCCCTGCCTTCTGTTGTACTTAAATAAAAACGACATAAAAACCTACAAATGACAAAAAAATAAAATAAATAAATAAATAAAAATACAGCAGGGCACAATTCAGGGAGTGGCACAAACAAGATTAGTAAAGTCTTATCAAACATAGCCAATTTTCTGTTTTAGTGGTGGTGAGGGTAGGGGGTCGGACGTTAAAATTTTGCCTCGGGTGCCAACAGAGCTAGGGCCGGCTCTGTTCGTAGACATCTGTAGATCTTAGAAGAAGGTCTCATGGAGCTGTGGAATGAAATTTGGGGCAACGCCTGCTGTGACTGTGCAGGCCAGTGTGGGAGCGACAAACTCTACCGCAGGTGGGGCAAGCGCAGGTGGTGTCCTGGGATCCTGTCCTTTGCTCGGCCTCAGAGTTAGCAAGTCCTCGGCTCAGTTCTAGTTGCCAGCAAATCCTGTCTGCAGCAGTCTCCTCCCTCTTTTCAGGGTCTGTGTCGGCCGACTTAAGGTCTCTCTTGACCTGGACCTGATATAGGTTCACTGTGAGCCAAAACTGTGGTAACATTTCCTTTCTGAATGTCTCTCCTCGCCCTCTCCCTGATTTCCTACTGTATTCTGTTCTATCAATAAAGCTTAAAATATGGATAAAAATATCTTTAGAAAACAAAAGAATGGCATTAAAAGTATTTGATGCATTGGTTTCTTGTGATCTTTGGGCCCTCAAGCGGTGGAATAAAAAATCTGGTATGATTCTGTATTTACTGGAAATCCCTGCATGGATCAGGAACATTTCTATGACAACTCACAGCTTCCTCAGATATTTGTCAACATTGAATCGACAGTGACAGAGAAAATGTTTTTTGCAAAGTTGGCTACACGTGTGTATACAGAAGAACAGGGCAAATCAAAACAGAAATAGAAAAGTATGCAGTGAGATGAGATAGGCCTGTAGATTTTTTTTTTAATGCAGGATTTCCCTTGGTCTAATGCTAAAATTGGAGCTAGAAGTTGTGCAGTGTATCAGTGACATGCACTACAGGCCAGACATCTGCAACCTATGGTTTTTGAGCCACATGTAGCTCTTTAGCCCTGCTGTTGCGGCTCTTTGGGCATCTGACATCTGGTTATGTATAATGTCAATAAAAGAATGCACAGATGACTTTGAAACATCTGCATCATCTTGTCAATTTAAAATAAAACAGTTTTTCAGCATATGCTATATACAGTGTTTCTGAAGGCTTCAATGACTTTTTAGGACAATTGTTTAAAAAAAAAAAATTCTGTAAGCATGCAGTGTACAAAAAGCTGAAACTATATGTGACACAAAGCACTTTGGTTGTGGTAAGAAAAGGTTCAAGCTCTTGTACTGGCGATGGTAAAATGCATTCTAGCACATTCTAGGCATGTGACTTATGTGAGACCAGTTTACATTTATTTAACAGTCTGCATCTTGGCAAATTTAAGACTTTTCAAGGTTTTAAATTTAGATTTTACAATTTAAGACTTGTTTTAGACATTTTAGGACCCTGCAGAAACCCTGTATGTAGACTTTATTGTCCGCGCAGAGGATGCTCAGGCTGAAGTGCAACATGCATCATTTAAATAAACAGCAACAAGAAATAGTTACTGGATGTTACTCCAGTTCTCTGAATAGGTGTGACTCCTGTATTACACTGCTGTTTTAAAAGTTCTTTGTTAGTTTGCGATAATTAATGACCATTCATAGGCTATATTTAATTTTATGGAAGCAACTTTTATGCATTAAAATTAGATGTGGCTCTTTACAGATGCATTTTTGGCAATAATTGGCTCTTTGGATTCTGAAGGTTGCAGACCCGTTATAGGCCACTGTGAATCTGTAAAATGTAGGATTAGCACAGTGCGCACAGAAAGCTGGGAATAAACAGGAAGTCTGATGTAGCGTTAGCATTAGCTTTACCTCCAGCCTCGCACCACTACGCAGGATTTACTCTCATCCTTTTATTAAATACTCATGTTCTCATATATTAACACATTATAAAACTCTGATCACAATATGCTTTTGACATAAAAATGAGAATATTCAGTCACAGCAGAGCATGTAAACAGCTTATTTCGAGTTGATGAGTTTAATCTGAATATGGACCTTAATCAAAGTATGATGTGTTGTGTTTCCTTTTAAAATAAAAGAGGACAGATTGGTATATTATTGCTGAGAGTTAGAGAATTTCTTGGGTAAAAGCAGCTTCAGTAAACACATAATTTAAGTATCCTTCTCCTTCCTCTTTGTCAACGAGGCTTTTAAGCACCTATTCTTTGGAGGCTGTTTACGAAAGCAGTTTGAAATGCTTTCCTTTCACCGCCGCATAATCCACGTTTCTGCTCTTTTACACCGGGCCGGATGTGAACGAGCACACAGGGGGAGCACATAATGAAACACTTACACACACCAAATAGAAAGTGGCGTTTTTTATTTGTTTTGCCTGCCGTCTGATTGTGGGTAATGCAGACAATCAGGAAGGGGAGAAGAGTTAAGTGCATTATAGAGAGGAGGGAGAAGAAGGAGCCACCTCGCACTTGGACCTGATCCTGCCGCCGCCGCCGCTGCCACTTCGGGTTATGTGGGGAGGAACGCGGCTTTAGCTCCACAACGCTCTCCTTTGCATATCAAATAAAACAGCGGGGCACGACGGCACTGCCAGCCAAGCACACTGCTATATAGACACACACACACATATACATATATATATACAGTTGCATTGAGGCTATTTAGCATGTGTTGTGATTGGTTTTGTGAGTGCATGAGGCAACATTTCAGCAGCACCGAGATGTGACATGTCCCATTGGAGCGGCGCAGGTGAAGGAGACAAAGCATTTAAAGCATAATTAGGATTCACATTTACACAGTGCACTGGCTGCTCATGAGGGTTTACATTTGAACTCGTATTGTGTTGCTAAATAGAAGTGGTTTATTGCATATGGAGTCAAAAGCACACAGATATCAGGCTTTTCATGCTTAAATCCTGTTTTATTGCAGAAGTGCTCAAGTAAGGCGGCGTTCACACTGCAGGTCTTAATGTTCAATTCAGATTTTTTGCTTGAATCTGATTTTTTTGCATGGCTGTTCACATTACATTTTAAATGTGACTTCCATCAGTCTCGTGTGTGAACCGTTTCCAAACCTAAAGTGACTTGCACAGCGCAAAAATGACCTGATGGAGCCTGGAGGGGTGGGCTTCACTGACAGTTTATCCATAAGTTCAGGATATTGTGGAAGATTTTTGAATACATCTGTCAGCAACACTCCTCAATCAGTACAGTTATGATACAACCCTCAAGTTTAGCTTCAACAGAGTCGTCACCTTAAATACAAAATAGATTTAAAAACCTTTTTCTTTTTTTTTTTTGTCTGACTAGCTCCATCAATGTTGTCTTCTAGGCTTATTCATCATTTGAATGGGACAGTTCCCGCCTCTTCCAGTGCAAAACTGGGCTGTCTTTTGCATTTCAATTACATAAAAGTCAGATTAAATGCAAGTTGTCACAGACTGCAGTCACATTGTAAAAGATCATCAATTGTCAAGTAAAAATACAAGGACAAGTATGCAATGTAAGGTTTTTTTAAGTGCTGTCTAAATATTTTGAATGTTTTTTTTTTTTTGTTTTTAATAGCAAAATGTGCTATTACTAGTACTATACTGCTCTTAACATAAACCTTGAATCAAACCATAGACATTTAGCTGAGAGGTGATTATAATTACTCCCTTCTCACAAGGTCAGAAAGGTTCTTTTACCACTGGTAACTTGTTGTAATGACCACAGTTTAAAGGCCTGTTAACATGACAACGCTGGCCAGGAAAACGCAATAGTCCTGCCACCTCTGATTCATATTTACACAAAAGCACCGAGGTGTGAAAAAAACGAGAGTTAGTGTGATCAAACTGTAGTACCTGTATTAGTCCAGTAAACGCCGCTGTAGGACTCACAAATGCTCTACACCACACAGTGAGTAAACAGCAGAGGAAGTGATAGCTCTGGTCTGTAACTTTCCAACTACTTTAGGATCTTGTGGTTTTATGGAGCCATTCTTATAAAGTCTTAAGTAAGTACTTAAACAGATATTACTGACAGTTACTGGACTGAATATGAACATCCATCCATCCATCTTCATCTGCTTTATCCGGGGCTGGGTCGCGGGGGCAGCAGTCTAAGCAGGGACACCCAGACATCCCTCTCCCCGGACACTTCCTCCAGCTCCTCTGGAGGAACCCCAAGGCATTCCCAGGCCGAGAGACGTAGTCCCTCCAGCGTGTCCTAGGTCTTCCCCGGGGCCTCCTCCCAGTGGGACATGCCCGGAACACCTCCCCAGGGAGGCGTCCAGGAGGCATCCGGAACAGATGCCTGAGCCTCCTCAGCTGGCTCCTCTCAACGTGGAGGAGCAGTGGCTCTACTCCAAGCTCCTCCCGGGTGACAGAGCTCCTCACCCTATCTCTAAGGCAGCGCCCAGCCACCCTGCGGAGGAAACTTATTTCGGCCGCTTGTATCCGGGATCTCGTCCTTTCAGTCATGACCCAAAGCTCATGACCATAGGTGAGAGTAGGAACGTAGATCGACCTTCTTCACCACAACAGACCGATGCAACGACCGCATTACTGCAGACGCTGCACCGATCCTCCTGTCAATCTCACACTCCATCCTCCCCTCACTGTGAACAAGACCCTGAGATACTTAAACTCCTCCACTTGAGACAGGAACTCTCCTCCAACCTGGAGATACCTGGCATGCCACCCTTTTCCGGTCGAGAACCATGACCTCGGACTTGGAGGTGCTGATTCTCATCCCAGCCGCTTCACACTCGGCTGCAAACCGCCCCAGTGCACACTGAAGGTCCTGGTTTGATGAAGCCAACAGGACAACATCATCTGCAAAAAGCAGAGAGGAAATTCTGTGGTTTCCAAACCGGACTCGCTCCGGCCCTTGGCTGCGCCTAGAAATTCTGTCCATAAAGATAATGAACAGAACCGGTGACAAATGGCAGCCCCGCCAGAATCCAACATGCACTGGAAACAGGTCTGACTTACAACCGGCAATGTGAACCAAGCTCCTGCTCTGGTTGTACAGGGACCGAATATGAACGTGAATATGAATAAGAACGTATGAGACATAAAAGCCTTGTATTTTGCGCTCTCTGGTCAGCTGACGTACACTGGCCACTCAGTCAATCACTGTTCAGATTGGGGCTGTTACGTCATTGTTTTCAGTGAGCGTGGTGTTTTCATAGTCTACATGAGAGCGGAGCGGCTCCGAGCAGCTCCCTGCTGTGAGACCAAAACAACTCTTCCCGCGTTTTCAAAAACTGCGGATTCAGAAAACGAAAACACTGACCTTGTGAAAACAAAAGGCCAAACCACCATTGAATCATTGGGTTTCAGCAAAACGTGTTGTCATCTAAATGAGCCCTTAAGTTGTGTTAACAAGAGGTTTAACTGGGGACTAAACCTCACTGTGGCCATAGAAGAAGAACTCTTATTCATCAAATGTTTCAACTTTTCACTTGCATCTTTCTAAATATTATAATAAACAATTAATTAGGTATTACAATGTGTAACTTTTGACCAACAGGGGGCGCCTCTGTGGTTCACCTAGCAGACCACAAACCCGGGTGACCCAGGTTCGAATCTGACTCAGGTCAAGTTTGTTAATGTCCTTCCACCTCTTTCTCATCCTGCCACACTTTCTCTGTCAAATAATGGCTAAAAAGCCCCTAAATACATTCTCATGCACATAGAACATATTTTAAATATATTTTATTAACTGTAGATCTGCTGCTTTGTTTGTTTTGTGTTTTGTTTTTTTTGTTTTTTTTTTACATCACTTGGGTTTACTTTCTGCCTTTGGTTAGCTCTTTGGTCCTCTTTACATTTTCACACCACACCAGGGCTCACTTTAAAGCAAACAAAAGGCGATGTTTTAGGAAGGAAATGTATGAGTGAAAGTACTTTTTTGCTTCAGTGGCAAAGTGGGTTTGACCTGACCAAACCCATCTGACCCAAAATCAACTCTGTCAAGTCCCAAGTTTGAGTCCACGTCCACTGTAGCAGCAGTAAGAGGAGGAGGAGGAGTAATTTTCTAATTGTCTCAAGTAATTTTGCTGAATATTTTTATTTTCACTGAAGCAATATTATAAAAAACTGTTACTTTTACTTGAGTACAGACATAAGTGCTTCTTCTACAGTAAAAAAAGCACACAGAGATGCAGCTTTCATGCTCTAATCCCATGTTTATAGTCCCCTTTTCTGTGTCCTCAATCCATGAGGTGAAGATCCGTGACTCTCATTTTCATCACAAAGCGTCCTGCGGTCCAGCAAACAAACTGTAGTACGGGTGTACCATTGATTTCACATTCACACGTCGGCACCTAACGGGACTATGGGATTGTGGGTGAATCCCAAATCTGTGCGCCGCTCTCACAGTCTGTCAGTCTGTAAAAGTGTCCAGATTATTCACTCAACAGGATCTCTGCCTCTTTCATCCCGGGGACTACAGGCCAATCCCGCTCTGACAGGTCGCTGATAGCACACAGATGGAAATAAAGGCGCAGGGCTGCAGTGAGTGGCGGGACAGGAGTTTGTGTCAAACACTGGGGAGCTACTGGGCACACAGAGGGAGGACTGGTGTGCCAAACTGGGTCTGTCTTCTGAATGCAACCACTCATTTTGATTTAAATAGTCTGGAGACCGGTTGGAAGAGTCTGAAATTATATTAACTTTTGGGAAACATATTTCAGTTTGACTATGATTACACCTGAGTCAGAGCCAGCCATCACTTTGGCCTTAGCTTCTTTGTCTTGGGTAATTCCTATGGTCCATGCTTTCACAAGTGTTTGTGGCCAAGACATAGGACTCATCATTTTGAGGACAATAAACAATGTCGTTTCAATGCAGTGTAGCTTGTTATAATTTCTTTTACTTCACATCATTGCATTGCTGTTCTCTGTAGATATGGATTTGGCTCAATACAAAACAACATGAACTTTAAAAAGCCTGCTTTACTATTAAAGTTTACCTTATTGGATGTTAGGCTGTCAGGCTTCAAACTGATGCTACATTTGTTTAAATTTGAGCTACATGCTGGTGTGTTTTCATTAGCGTGTGTGTGTCCTGAGTCGGACAATTTCGGCTAAAATGCTATTACTTTTTTATCTTCAACAAGTCATAAAATCGCTCATTGATTATCTTCATTAATGCAAATTTTATAAAATAAAATACAAATACATTTTCTTACATTTATAGTTTCTTCTACAAATATATTATTGTGGCCATATGAAATAGCACTATCGCCCGAGGTTTAAGCTCGGCAGTGCTAAGGCCCTGAGTCGGATACACGAAAGTTTCAATATCAGACACGCTCACATTTCTAGCGTTTTCAGCCAGAAATGTGAGTTTTCTGCTTGTGATTGGCTCTAATTTAAGGCTGGGATATTTACATTAACAAATTTTCACATCCGGTACCTTGTTTCCGTCTTTCAAAATAAGATTGTGGACTAAGCTAACGTTAATCAGAAACTCACAAAACGGACAAAGTTAGCAACAAAAACACTAAGATCACTGAAAGAACGTCGCCCGAGTGTGACCTGAGCATTCCCTGTGCATTTCCCTATCAAAATTATTTTCGTATCATGATTATTTTATAAACACTTAGCATAAATACACAAAAATTACCACAGAGGTAGAGCAATATGTGGAGTTTTTGTTTATCAACCGTTAGCCAGTTAACGTCTTTGCGAACGTCTGTTAGAAGACTGAAAAATAGCAAAAGGTGAGCGTGTCTGACTCAGGGCCATAGTGTCCGACTCAGAACACACATACTCTAAATGCAACTGACTTTGGGAGGCACCACTGAGACTCAGCTTGTGCAGAGTATACTATGTACCAGAGTGCTTCGTCTTTGATTCCCAACCCAGGCCAATTCTCTTCACTGCCATTGCCTCCACATTGGCAACTGTTGTGGTAAGTTTTTCCCATTCATTCATTGATTTTCTAACTTTTATTGCCGTTAGGGGTCGTACATCCTGGACAGTGGCCAGCAAGTTGCAGGGCTGACACAGAGACATACAGACAGACAACCATTCACTTTCACATTCACTCACTAGGGGCAATTTTTCAGATCTGACCTAGGATCCTGGTCAGGAGAACTTAGCTGGAGGATTAGCCTATCATGCCTGTTTTAGGTTGATTTGTCGAAACTGGAGTGCCCAGAGAAAACCCACACAGACACAGGGAGAACATGCAAACTCTACACTGAGAGGCCCCATCTGCCTTTGACTTTGACAGAATTTTTGATATCTGCCCATTCTAGCAAGTTGTTTGGAAAGGCAGGGGGTGCATTTGGCGATAAAGGACTAAAGATTCTCATGTAGACAACATCATGAATTTAGCTTTGCTTCTACTACTTTGTGTCTTTACGTAGCCCATTCATAGAACCACATGAGGCCTCTATAACATATGTACACAATGCATTTCTATTCCTACATGCCCTTTAGACACTCCTTTATACAATATTCTGTGCAATAGACAAACAGGAAATAAGATACATTTTGCCAAATGGAAGTCATTCATGTCTGTGATTTGTTGAAGTAAATCACATCCAGCCATTACTTCAGCTATAACTTCATAAAATAACAACTACAGAGGCCTCAAATACAGATATGTGCCCTCTCCTTGTGCAACAGACAGATCTTCCTCCAGCACAAAGACTAGAGCAGGCCTTTTGACAAACTGTGTACTACATATTGTGTTGTCAACATGATCACTTAATCAGACTGATCAGATGGTCTGTTACACACTGGAGGAGAAGTAAAAGTACAGTTACTTTGAAACAATGTTACTCAAGTACTCACACAAATTGTTACTTCAGTAGAAATAAAAAGTATTGAGTGTGGAGTTTATTTTAGTAGAAAATACTTGCTGCTAATAGTAGTTCTGCAAATATCTATAATGCTAGGCTACTACTACTATTACTACTACTATTTCTGTTGCTTCTGCTGCTACTGAGAATTTGAGTCTTGAGAATTTTTTTATGGTCTTGGTCTTGTCTTGGTCTTGGCTGCAGTTTTACTTGGTCTTGTCTCAATTTCAGATGTGGCGGCCTCTGAGATTTTTCTTTTTACCAAACATATGAAAATACTATACTTAAAGAATTGTAGTATAGTATTTTCATAATTTTAAAGAAATTAGTTTTTAGCATCAGAAGAACCTGTAACAACAGAACCACTTTTATGACTACTACTATTACTATCAACATTGCAAATCGGGTTAGAAACACTCTTAATTATTACTGTTAGAGACTTTTCCCCAAAAACTGTACTCAAGTAAAGATTTTTTTTTTTTTTTATGTACTAAGAAAGAACATATTCTCCAAAAGTATCTCTCTGGTTACACAGAACTATCAGGAGGGCAGGTACTTTGGTTGGTGGCTCGGTGAACGACCAGCCACTCGCAACCTATATCAGAAATCAGAGCAGTGCCAAGTTGTTTACATTGGTAACACTACGTAATGCTTTTCCATCTAAAATTACTTACAGTATACAAGAAGTAACTTATATATCGTACCATTGGAATGTCATTCATGATACTACGATAGCATCCTTCAGCTAAAGCTGCCTCCTAAAGTGAGATATGCTGTGAAATGCTCCTCCAACAGATAGTAGGCATTCCTCCCCCGACACAAAGCATGCAGCAGGCCTTTTCATTGTACTCTGGATCTTCTTAACACTGACTGAAATGAAACCAATTGAAGCCTGCTTTCAAGATAATGGGAATAAATATCATCTGCGATTTGTCTGTTTTTCAAAACTTCCCTCTTTTTGCCCGTCTTATCTCATGCACAAAGCACAACCCACCCCCCTTTTTTTTTCTTTTTCTTTCTTAAGGGTCAAATAAAAGGTCTTGACAAATCAATGGAAGAAAAAGCCAGCGTCCAGGCCCGATTCATGTCCCGCACACACACTGGCGGGATGTTATGCATGGATAATTGATTGTGGGAGCAGCATGGCCACCGTTGGATCTTGATGCTACTGCCGAAATGTCACCTTACTGATGTTACAGAGGCGGCCGTATTAAAAAAAAAAAAAAAAGGCTCTGTCTCAAAGGCGCAGTCCTCCGTCCCGCTGCGCACGGGGAGGGCGACGACGCCGTTCGTCAAGCTTGTGTTTCAAGACATCGAGCAAACTGGCGAACCTTATCTGCACAGGACAGTAGGATGGCTGCTCCCGCAAGTGCATTGAACATTTCCAATCAGACGGACATATCACTCCGGCTTTTTAAGTGGGAATCAAAAGTCCCCGGGACAGTCCGAGGAGGAGAAAACATAATTGAGATTGCGTTATATGTAGGTAGTTTGTCTCCACCAAAAGAGGAAGAAATTACACTCTAGACTGCGAATATAAACCTAGCAACAACAATAAAGAAGCAATTGGAATAAGCAAATGTGTCTGGGAAACGTCTCACACATTTAGTCAGATAATGCAAAATGGATATGGGAAAAAGTAAGGATTAGCTGTCTGGTAAATTTGCGAGTTAGGACACAGTACCAGGAGCATGAGCGGTAACTGGAGGTAAATTGTAGTAATCTATAAAGGATTATGCAGGTAAAAATACACTACACCTGCATGCCTTTTTGCAGCCATAATGCTACAGCAGCGGAAGGCTATTGGGCGTCTGTCTCCATTACCAGAGAATGGATGGAAGCATTTGAGGAATAGTTGTCAGTGTGGTTTAGGAATATTGTTAAAGCTGTAAAAATGTTATGCCATGTTCACCAAAAATGTTATGCTCATACCAAATACATTATAGTGGGCCTACTATACAGGGGAAATAAGCATTAGTGAAAAAAAAAGGTTGAAAAAGCACATATACTTCTCAAATCAGAAACAAAAACATCCTGATAATAATAATAATGCATCAGTCTACACCAAACTCACATATTCATACAGGCAAGGTAGGTGAAGTGTCTTGCCAAAGGACACAACAGCAGTATGCAATGCTGGTAGCAGGGATCGATCCTCCAGCTTTGCAGTTTGTGGGTGAAAAGCTCTACCTACTGAGCTACTGCTGCTCCTGTGGTAAAATGTGTTGCCAGTTATTATGCACCAGTCTGAGAACATCTGCAGAGCATCAAATAATCAGTCAGTAATCTATGCTGTGGTGTTATACAGTAGCATTTTGCATGTGATGAAGACAAAAGTTAGCTTGTTGAACATAGATACTGGCCCTATGTTCCCCTGTGCCTATGTTCCCAAAAGAACTTTAGGATCAAAGTTAAGTTAGGAAGTTTCAGGACTTACCAGAATGAGCAAGTACCTACTTTCTCCAGTACTTCCCTGGTTTCTATATGCGCTGAGGAACATAGGTACTTTCACAAATGTGCAGGTACCTATGTTCCCCAGAACCTATGTTCCTGGTCCACATACAGGTAGGTACCCCTGGTGACATTGGGTCAAAGTGACAAGTTAATTTATTTGAGGTTATATTATGTGGTTACAAGGGTTTCACCTTTACAATTGAAAAACATGTTGAGTGGTTCAGTTTGTGTAATATCACAGGGTTCTCAATGAAATAATTACATACATTTTACTTGTTAGCTACATTGCTAACATGCTAGTGTGCTTTTCTTGTTATATATTTCAGAAAACAATGTGAAATTGATTGATTCATGACTTGACTTAATGACTTGTGGGAGGGTCTCTTGCAGATTTGTATGATTAAAAATACAAACTGATCTTGACAGGTGTTAGGACGAGCATTAATATGGCCCGGATGCACCAAACAGGTTTAACTTAAACTTAAATTAGTGCTAAACTGAGATTAGTTTAAAGTTGGCAGAGCTGTGCTGCACCGTTTAAATTTAAACTTGGATTAGTTAATCTCAGTTTAATGACTTAGACATATAATAAAAGTGTTTGTTTTTTTTTAAATAAAAATAACAATAAGGGTTTGTGTATGTGGTCGTAACCGGGAAAAATTCAGTGACACAAATTTAGATTTAAGTTTTTTTCCGCTATTGCCCCAAATTTGTCCAGAATCAGGACCCTGCTCCTAAATGCAAAGGAATCCCCCTCATATGTGGGTCACGTGAAAGGCATAGGGCTTTCCTTGCCGCACATCCTGAACCCATTCAGACGTCTGGCTCTGCCTATAATCAAGTGTGAATGAACATGTAAACTTAGCCAAGTATTAACAGTATTGGGTTATTCCCGTGCACAGGGCGCTTCATGGTGCCGTGTGAACGCCGTGACTGAGCTAAAACCAAACACACTGAAGACTGAAGAGGACTCAAAACAGACAAGCGGGAAATATTTAGACAGTGCCGGACCTGCTGCATTAATAGCCACCATATGTCCGCCGCATATTCCACTGGTCTCCGGCGTAAATTTCATTACACTCAAACGGGACCATCCGAAGAGACGTGTGTAACATGGCCTGAGACAGCTACCGTGTGAAAAGGAGCAGTGTTATGTGTGAGATCCACGGTCCGATCAGTCACGCTGGGCTTTCTGAGGAGAAAATGGGGGTAGCAGCTGTTTGGTTCACCTGTCCCGTTCTGTACACGGCTCTCCATCAAAACGACTGAGGCTACTGTCTTTGTACAAGCCTGAGCACACCGACACCTTCCTAAACTGGAGACTGTCACAGAACCAGGCACTTGACTAATGATGTATGTTCAAATATTGCCATTAAGATATTTACCTGTGAGCGATTTTACAACATAGAACATTTCTTTTTATGGCCCTTTCTTCTTTCCTTTCTGCTTTTCCCTGCCCAGGGCAACACAAACTCTAAATTGGTGACTCTAAATTGCGTTTAGTGAATGACTGTGAGAGTGAATGGTTGTCTGTCTTTGTGTGTCTCTGTGTCAGCCCTGCAAATAACTGGCCCCTGTCCCAGTTGTACCCCGCCTAAGTCCCAAAGTTACTGGGATAGGCTCCAGTCAAAAAAAAAAAAAAAAGGTCATCAGTGAGTGCTTCCCTTAAAATGACATCTCAGTCTTGAATGTTTGATAAAGCATGTTACTGCAGCCAACTGTAATGGTACTGTTACAATTAGATGGACAAGATGCAACTTGTTCATGAATTTGAGGAAAACTGTTGCATCTGGTTGTAGGAATCATCTGTAAAATTATCAGCTCAATATTTAACTGCTAAAGGCCAAATGCTAACAATCACATTTTTGAAGATATTTTCTGTAATTTTGCCTGTATTCTGTAGATACTTCATGTAATGTTTAGGCAGAAGTTAAACATAAATTGGAGAAATATTTGTTAAGTGAGAATCTTAGTTGTCGTTTGCAGTTTTAGAACACCAGAATTCCTAAAGTCATTTGAGAATTTGTGTGATAATAATTGTGTTGGAGATGAATATCATGTGTTATATGAGAGCACAAATCCTGAGGTGATGAAATGTATAAGTTTGGGCTGTTACTTCAGTCTAAAAAAACAAAAATAATTTGTAAGTTGGGTGCTTTTCTGGAAGGGGTCCTTCCTTTAGGTCAGGGGTCTGCCACCTTCTGGAGCCAAAGAGCCAAATGTTGCCAAAAATACAAAATTTGAATCTGTAAACAAACAATTTTAATGCACAAAAGTCGCTGAGCCTTTGCAGTAACAAAGGACTGTGTTAAATACTGCACAAAGAACTATAGTTGTGCTCCATACCATGCATATAAGCAAATAAATTAAATTGGAAAAAAGAAAATAGGCACACTACAGATGTGGGAGAGAAACAAGGGGTGGAATGAGGAGGAACAAACTCCTCTGAGCCAGAAATTGAACCTCGGTTTCTCCAGTTTATGTGGTATGTGCTCTACCAGGTGAGCCATGAGGCACCCCCACAACTATTAAATGCTACACTGGATTTCTTTCATTACTCCAGTGTATTATTGTGTACATTTAGGCCATTTTTCCATCTTAAAAACCTCTTAGAGACTCCAGTGCAGCAGTTAGATGATGCACCACCGATTTAGTCACCATTAAACTAAAACTTGTATTTGAAAAAGGTGTGGGAAAAGTGTTTAGCGCCAGTGGCCTGTGACTGAATGAAATCAAACTGTTTGCACACATGTTCCTCTTGTTTAAATGAGTAAAGTTAGCCTAGCTCTGGTTAAGCCCTGGATTATCTGTGTGCGTCCTCTCCAGCATCGACGTGACTGCACTCCCACTCAGGGTCTATCACACAGGCACAGAGCTCCCCGAGAGAGCGCGGACCTGAGGGGGGCTTCAAGGGGTGAGGGGGGGTGAGGGGGGGATGCTCGACGGCGGCTGTGTTCGGGCCCACGGGCATGGCCTTCTCGCTCTCTGGCAAACTACTCTGTTAAACACACAACACTAATCCTCCTTGTGTCTTTATTGCTCTCTGAGTGGAGCAGAAGAAGAAGAAGAAGAACATTTAAAGATAGGCCACACTGTATACCATTATTTTATTTTTATTTTTTTCCTTGTGTTTGAGGAGAACGTCATCAAAATGTTATTACAAAATGCCATTTCAACTAATGCCTGTTTTTTCTTCTATCTTTTTTTTTTTTTTTTTTTCCTTCTGGGGCCACAAATCATCTTCTTCCTTAAATACACTGATTTCCATTTTGATGCAGGTTTATGCCGAATGCCATTTATCCAGGCTTGGGACCGGCACAAAGAGTAACACTGACTTGTGACCCCTTGTGGTTGGATTTCTCAACGTTCAATAAATGGCTGCAGATAATACAGAGAAAGTGACGGTGCCGGTGTAGGTAGAAAATCTGCTCAGGTTAGTAATGTCGCATGTTGATGACATCAGCGAGATATATTAATGGTGTTTTCTGGTTAAACGTACATGTTTTTAAGTATTTTATTCTTCTTTTATTATTCAGAAATGCCTTTTGAAAACTACTGACTATAATAAAGTAATAAGGAAATGAAATAAATACAAGCTGCCATATGTCCACTAAAAATCATAGTTACAGAATATACTTTAATTTATATTTAAAAAAACTAAATAAAACAGTCAATAAGTGTCTATGGTTATTATGAAGGGTTTATTTATTATTTAACAGACTGACAGCTGTACACAATTGTATACACTCTATTTGTACTTGTCACTTTAATATAATAAAGAGAGCAAGGTAACTTACAAAAACATCAATGAATACAAGAAAAGCACAGTAATGTACTTATTCTTATTGCACATAAGCTGTTATTTCATCTGTAGCAGCAGCTTAAAGCTTAACTCACAATCTCCCAGTCAAAAATATAAATATTCTATTTTAACAAATATTTATACGACGATAAATTGGTAAGAATATGTATTTTTCTATAAAGTATTCATACTGGAGATCGTCTAGTTCAAGGGTAAATGCTCAAATCACTGAGCCACAAAGCCTGTATAACTCACAGTAGGAAAGTATCCACAAATACTAGTTTCCTGTACTGACCCCTTGTGGCTGGAGTTGGTATCTTTAGCGCTAGCTCAAAATTACACTAACTAATCATTTGCTCCTTGGTGGATCACTAACCTTAACTTAATTTTTAAGTTATCTTACTAACAATTTGACAGATAAACTCTTTTTGGTCATCGCAAAGTTAAATAAATATCGTCAAACAAGGCGGAGACACTTGTGGGATGGCCTAAACCTGAACTCAGTGCTAGAAGTTTAAGCTAAACTGAGATTTGATGTCATGTACTAGTATTATATGGTGGCTAACTAGACTAGTTTTACTTTTTAAAATGAAACAAATCAAAAAAAGATACCTATGGGGGATGGCGAATGGGATTGGCCCAAGATGCATAATAAAAAATTTGGTAGTGTACCTTTAAGGCATGTAATAGAGGAGTGCTCTGAGCCAAAAACACTAAGACGCAGTGCAAGGAGACTGAACCGGGAGCGTCACTTCTGCCCCCCTGTAAAAATAGCAGGGGTGGGGGGCATAATTTAGGGATAGAGGCAGATTATTGCGAGCCGAAAGAAATGACTGTGAGGCAATTCTGGTTCATGTCGTTACACACAGTCAATAATCTAAACAACACATTAACGCAGGCCTTAATTTGTAATTCTGCCTCTGTGCTGGGAAACAATTGGTCATGCAGTGGATTTGGAGGAATCCCATTTTGGATGACTCTAAAACATTTAAACTGCAGTTACACATACATCCAAACATATCTGAGTTTTTGTATTTAGACTTGTATTACACATCGGAAAGCTTTATTGAGTATTTCTATTGTTGTGACTTTACAGCACTTTTTAATCTTTCAGCTTGAGAAAAGATTCAGAGACATGGCCCCAGTTTTGAACTTGGGAAAGTTGAACGCACCTGGCGCCATCTTGTGTCCGCACGAGGCCACTGTAGGTACAACTCAACGTCACCTTTTTACCTCGAAGATTCTCAGACAGGAGGAGGTCCAGCTTCAAGTTTTTCATTATTGCACTTTTTTGAAAATAGGAGTATTTCAGTCACTACTTTACTCACCAACAAACACTGCATGAAAAACTTGTTCAGCTTCCAAATTTGATATCTGTCCATCACCAATTACAAAAACCTTAAACGTTTTTTTTACATTTGTGCTTCTGAAATGAAAAGCTTTTGCCTTTTATCTTTTATGAACACAGTGTTGCTAGTTGATATTTTGTATTTTCTTTTTTTTTTCCTTTTTTTTCACACATCTTTGGTCTATTTACACTGAAAAAAAGTGTTTGGTTGAACCACCTCAAAAATATTGTTTCAGTTGGTAACAAATGATAGAATTAAGTTTATTCAAATTTACATTCAAGGTTTTGTCAAAGGGAATCTTTTCATCAGATTTAATTGAAATATTAATTTGATCCAAATTCATAAGCTACTCTAGTGGAGTTTGGATTTTTACAAAATATTCAAGTAGCTCATTAGTTCACTGAAAAAAAAAAAATTGAAATAAAAAAAAATGCTGCGAAAACTCAAAACCTCAAGGCAACAGGATCCCTCAAAATGTTTGAGTTTGGAAGCCAACTCAAAATCTGAAGTTTTCAACAGCAAATTTTTTGTTCATTTAATTTGATAGATTTTTGATTCATATCTAAAAATGTAAAATGTTAAGTTTTACTCACTATCATTATTTTTAACTCATCTTACAGCCATCTTACTATCCATTGTTCAGAAAAGTTTTTTTTTTTTTTTTTAGTATATTTAGTTTTATTATTATCAATAATAATACCTTTCTGAACAATGGATAGTAAGTTGGTTGTATGAGTTGAAAAATAATGATAGAGAGTAAAACTAGAGTAAAATTTAAAGTTTTTAGACATGTGAACATCAAATTAGGTGAATAAAAAATATCTGTTGTTGAAAACTTGAGATTTTGAGTTGACTCCAAAACTCAAAAATCTCAGTTTTTTTTTTTTTTTTTTTTTTTTTTTTTTTTTTCTTTTACAGAGTTTTAACAGCCTTTGGTGGTGTTAAGGTGTTAATCTACTGAGGGCATAAGTTATCTTTGCAAACTGAATGTAATCTTACAGTGAAAGTGATAACAAAGGTGTAACAAGAGTCTTTCAGTGTTGTCAGGTGAACCAAAGGCAGATAACAGTGTTTACATTTTGACCTGGCCTGGCCTTTTGTTCATTACATGTCAGATTTTTACATTTATTTGACTTTAGTGTCAGCAAAAGGCCCTCTGTTAGTGAAATAGTCTGTTCCTCCTCCTTTTGATGCAGAACGTCAGGGGTTTGATTTCCCCAAGGGGCACCCAAAACTCTATAGGCACACTTTTTGCCGGCCCAGATACATTATACTGCCAAAATTATTTGCTCACCTGCCTTTACCCACATATGAACCTATATCTTAATCCAGTGGTTCTCAAAGTGGGGTCTGGGCCCCCTTGGGGTCCACGAAGGTACTGCAGGGGGGCCCCCAGAGGCTGTAAAAAACAATGCTGCAAAAACTCAAGTAAACAGGATCCCTCAAGATTTTTGAGTTTCGGTGATCAACTCAAAATCTTAAGTTTTCAACAACAAATATTTTTTAAGTCACCAAATTTAATGTTCATACATCTAAAAACTTTTTAAGTTTTATTCACTATCTTTATTTTTTCCAACTCATCTTACAGCCAACTGACTCCGCTGTTCAGAAAAAGTGTTACTGATAATAATAAAAACTAAATATACTACATTTAACAAAAGAATAACTTTTGCTGAACACTGTAAGTTGGCTGTAAGATGAGTAAAAAAAATAATGATAGAGAGAAAAACTTAAAAATTAGAAAAGTTTTTAGATGTATGAACATCAAATTAAGTGAAAGTGTGGAAAACTTGAGATTTTGAGTTAGCCCCAAAAATCTTGAGGGATGTTGAGTTATTGAGTTTTTGCAGCATTTTATTTTATTTTTTATAGTGTATTTGTTTAAAAATATAACTTTAAAACACTTTTTAGCCAATAGTCAGTGTCTTTTGTAGTGATTTTATAGAAATATATGGAGAAAAACATGAAAATAAAATTTGGGATTGAGGGAAGTTGTATTGTTGGGGGTCTGCGTG
Source organism: Bostrychus sinensis (assembly GCA_020698575.1). Lineage (NCBI taxonomy): Eukaryota > Metazoa > Chordata > Actinopteri > Gobiiformes > Eleotridae > Bostrychus > Bostrychus sinensis. Next base: position 11,855,807 of record CM036241.1, on the reverse strand, counting down.
GGATTTTGGTAAATTTAAGGGAGCCATGATGCTCCTGACTTTGGAACTGGCTCTTAATCCATAGGGTTTAATATGACGTTGACCCACCCTTGGCATCTATAACAGCTTCAACTCTTCTGGGAAGGCTTTCCCCATGGTTTAAAAGTGTTTCTGGGAAAATTTGACCATAAGCTTACCACAAAGCTACCTAGGTGCTTGATTTTTTTCACCTGTGCCCATAAAAGTGATTGGAACACCTGAATTCAGTTTTTTGGGTGGGTGAGCGAATACTTTTGGCAATAGATGGAGAGGGTTGCATCAGAAAGGCCATCTGTGTGAAAAACATGCCTATGTACTCATGTATATAATGTTTTATAGTGATTCCCACTCCAATAAGTTGTGACAAAGTGTAAAATGTAAATAAAAGCAGAATGCAATGTTCTGTAAAATGTAATATGAGATTACTGTCGGTCAGTTCAACCGCTGCCTAATAATAGCTTGCATCACTGAATAAAGTAAAAAAAAAAACACATCCATAAATGGTTTGTTATGTAAGTAATGTCATCATTTTCCTACACATTTCCTGAGGTCAAACTGAGCATGTAAAAATATGTGCAGGCGACTGAGAAACACTGTAAATGCCCTGAACCTGCTGTATATCTGAACCAAACAGAGGCAGTGTGTGTAAGCTACAACCATATTAGCACTTTATTTCCATGTTGCAGTAGTAACAGGATTACTTTGTGACAAACGGTAATTTGCAGAATCCCCTTCATTTCAGACGCAGGATTTTCTCACTCCTCTGTCCCTTGTCTTGTATTAAAAAAAAAAAGTCTGTATGTATTCTTTCTTCCCTGGAGGTTTAAGTTCCCTTCAGGTTTCCCAGCATACCTCTGTGAGCGGCCAGATAAGGCAGCAAACAACCTATATACATACAACAGAAATTAGAATTAAGGTATGCTAACAAAAATGCATGAACTGGCCACTTTATTAGGTACACATCGCTGGAACTGGTTTGGTCTCCTGTTGGCCTGAATTGTAAGTGGCAGAGAATGAATAAGGTGCTGAAGAAGTTGCCTCCAAATCCATGCCATAGTTAGATTTTGTTATCATTGTACAAATGAATTTTAGTTTGGTGCATTCCCAAGATAAAAAAGACAGACTATAAGACAAAAAAAGAATAAATAGCAAAACATCAATATAAACATTATTAAAATGAAGAGTCAGTGTGTGTTTGTGGGTGCTTTAATCGCCCTGTGTTTGTGTCCTGAAGGCAGGGGAAGGAACGGTCCATGGCCTGGATGGGAGGGGTCCGTGGTCTTCTTCTGGAGGCGACCAGCATACGGTGAGTCTAGTTGTGGAATTGGACCGCCAACAATTGTTTGTGCAGTTTTAACTGCTCTGAGCAGGTTGTTTTTGTCCTGCACTAACAGAGGACGCTCTCTACTGCAGCCCTGTAGAAGTTCCACAGCAGCCGACAAGGAAGTCCAGCCTTTTTTAATCTCCTTAAAGGTCTTTGCTGAGCCTTCTTCATCAGGTGGATGGTGTTGAGGGCCCAAGAGAGGTCAGTGGTGAGGTGGATTTTGAGGAATTTTATGCTTTCCACACGCTCAATTTCGTCCCCCTGTATGTGTGCTGTTCTTCTGGACCTTCTGAAATCTACAATGACCTCTTTGGTTTTAGTGGTGTTTAAAACCAGAGTACAAAAAGTGGGGCAAGTTGTTCGGGATGGACTCAAGAAATAAATGTTTTGATGCAGAAATCTAACTTACTGAGATACAAGTTGCTTCAGTTTAAGGGCTATAAACATATGGTGTGCTGTTTTTACCACAAAACCATACAAAACCATATATTTCAAGATACCCACAAATATTTATTTTACCTTTTTATTTTTCATTGTACATTTTACACAGGGAATACAGACCGTATTGAAAAGAGGGACATTTTCTGCATCAGTGGGACAGAGGGACAGATGCCTAAATGGCTGTACAGTACAACCAAAATTGGGACAGGTGGTCACCCTAGCACCAAGGCACCAAGTTCTGTGCCTTCTCTCTCTTGTGGGTCTCATTGCTCCAGGTGAGTGAGGGCTGTTTGTAGTGCAATGGAAACTCTGTCCTCTGTGGATCAGTTCCTTCTATTGGCAAACTGGTGACTGTCAAGATCTGGAGTATTCATACCTGGCTGCACATTCACCAAATCCCAAGAGTGACTAAAGCAGTATATATTTCACAGCCTTGGTTGTATCAAGTGGTCATCTGAGTTACTGTCAGTCTTTATATCATCATGATCCAATCTGGCCATTCTCCTCTGCAACAGCAAGGCATTTTCAGCCACAGAACTGCCCCTCACTGGATATTTTCTCTTTCGGGACCATTTGCTGTGAACTCTAGAAATGATTGTATTTTAAAACCAACAATCACACCCACAACCGAAGTCACAATCACATTTCTTCCCCATTCAGATGCTCAGTCTGAACTTTGGCAGGCTTGTCTTGAACTTTGTAGGTCTACCTAAACCTCTGTATGATGAATCTTACACAGTATCAACTTACACAGTACATCTGTCCTGACTATTCAAGCACACATCTTCATTTATTCATCTTCTTTCGATTATTCCTGTTAGGGTTGTTGGGTGTTTAGAGCCTATCCCACCAACTATGGGCCTTAGACAGTAAGTCGCAGGACCAACACTTACTCGCTCTCACATTCATGAATTCAGACTGACCAGTTATCCTAACATGTCTTTGGACAGAAACTGGAATATCCAAAGTATAATGTAATTAATTTTAATGTCCTAGGTGGTCAAGTCTGTGTTTCTCTTTGTCTAAAAGCCTTCTTTAATGAAACAATAAAATCCCTATACAGTCTGTTAGATAGCCTAATCTCTTAATCATTGCCTTTGTCTGAGGTATTGTTGTCCCTGCCATTGTCCCACGAGTCACTTTGAAACATATCCGCGCTATAATCACGCACTTTAACGACTGGGGAATTAGTAAATGTGCACATAAGCAAATTAATGTATGGAGATGAGCTTTGTGAGTGCCACCGTGGGTCTGGGGTGCAGTTGATCCCCGAGCTGCATATGTGGCTAATCACCACTGTCTTCTTGGATTCACTCAGAGGCACGCAACAAACAACCTGCTGCCAGCTCCCCCTACGCTTTCCCTTAATCTGCCGTTTCAACTGGGCTCGGGTTCGTCGTCGTAAAAAAAAGAAAAAGAAAAAAACATATGAAAGTCAATCTATGCACCCAGACACCAACACACTAAAGCCCCATAGGATTTACACTGCAATATGAGTGTCTTAAGAGTTATGGGAAGACAGAACAATGGGAGGACAGTCTCTGATATGTAATACTGTAATACTGTAATACTGTAATACTGGGCTGCTGCTGTGGTAATAAAAAAGTGAAAAGTTTCAATTACTTTGGGTTTACACAAGGAGAAAGGATCTTAGTATTTTCAGGTTTGCGCACAGGTCTTTTGTCAATATTTGGTTTATGACACCACCTACTGGCCATTGCCAAAACTACACCACTACAAATTCTACACAGTCTATTAAATTAGTATTTTGTTTTTGTTTTTTTGTATTTGGGACCTATATTTTAAAAGGTCAAACATGATTCGTCTTTTAATTAGCCTATTCTTAATCATTCCTGCTTTTGAACATTTTTAAAGAAGATAATTAAGTAGTAAATGACTATGGGATTTTGTTAACTTTTTCCTGAAAAACATAATAAATAAATAAATAAATAAATAAATAAATAAATAAATAAATAAATAAATAAATAAATAAATAAATAAATAAATAAATAAATGCCCATGTTGTGACCCACTTCCGAGTCCCGACCCAGTGCTTAGAAACCACAGTAGGCTTTTTTATTATTCAGTGAATGTGATTTAAATAGTAGGCTATAATTGCATGACTGTATATACAATAAAATAGGCTATACTTTCAATAAAAATATGAATTTAAATTTTATTGGTGTGTGAACCCAATTGATCCTGATAAAGAGAAGCTCAGGTGTTATGATTGATGAAAACTTGACATGGAAATCACATATAGACCATGTAAAAGTAAAAATATCCAAAACTATAGCTGTTTTGCATAAGGTAAAAGAATCATTAAATCAAAATACATTGTATATTTTATATAATTCGCGGATTGTTCAGTGACCTACTGTATTGAAATATGGGGAAAGTGCTTCTAAAATGTATATCAATCCAATTTTCCTCTTGCAGAAGAGAGCGGAGAGGATTATAAATGGGAGTGGATACAGGGATCCTACAAACCCTAGTTTTATATAGTTAAACTTAACAAATTATTAGAATTTAATATTTTCAAAACTATGTATAAAGCACACCACAAAGCCTTACCAACCAACCTAAAAACAGATTTATAAAAAGGGAAAGCACTTATAATTTAAAAGGAACTGCGGTTTTTAAAACCCAGATTCAGAACAGTAACAATGGAAAGTTGTATTTCAATCAAAGACTGAGTCAGTTTATGGAACAGTCTTGACAGTGAAATCAAGAAATCTAAATCTATGAATGTATTTTTTAAAAAGGGTCAAATATTATATGGTGAAAAAGTATGAGATTGTAGAGCAGCAGCTTCTGTTAAGTTATATATGTGTTATGTTATGAAATAGAAAAGTGGCTATGTTACAGCTTTTACAAGTTGATCAGAAATATTTAACTGTGAATATAAGTTTATAATTCTTTCTGCTCCTATCCATTCATAATATTTAATTTAAATGTTAAAGTGTTATACTTGGTTTTAAATGAATGAAATAAACAATGAAATGAAATGAAATGAAATAAAGCATTACCTACCCTAGACCCCAGATTAATTTAAATTAGTTTGAAAGGTTTACGTTGCATTATTGTCAAAAGATACTTTTACTTTTCTAATACTTCTATAAATGTGTATCTAACCAGAGTAAATGACAAAAATGCCCCGAAGCAAGTAGCACTCCAATTTAAATATGCTTCGTGTAAAAAAGAGGCTTTAATCGCGACATGGCAACCCCGCTTCTGTCACAGTCGTGAACGCTACTGCGCATGCTCCGCTGCTTGTGCACTTGCAGGACAGGACATTTGTTTAGCTTCTCTTTTCATCTGCAAAACTAACCATGGCGGGGAAGAGGGCTCTGGTGATTCTGTCTAAAGGCGCAGAGGAGATGGAGACGGTTATTCCCGTGGACATCATGCGCAGAGCCGGGGTTTGTCCATTTTCATAACATTTGTTAGCAGTTAGCTAGCTAAAAGCATTCAGCAGCGTTACGTATGTTTCAGTTTGAATGACTGAAGTTGTCTGCCAAAACAAAAGTATATTTTAATTTCTTATATGTATCTTTAGCAAACCTATGGGTCCTGAAACTGAACAAGATAGTTAGAACTGCGCAATTGACAAGTAAATGTCAAAGTTCACTGTCTCTGCTGCTTTCCGCTTTCAAAATAAAGCTCGATAAAGTTTGTCATCCTGCTCATCTTGTGTAGAGTGACTAGATTTCCCTGTTAACCGGGACATTCCCAGTTTTTGGCTCTTGGTTCAATGTCCCAATAAATTCTGTAAAAACATTATTATGTCCCAGTTTTGAACAAACCATGTCCCAGTTGTCCCCAGTTTAACCAACAGAAAAACTTAGGAAACTTATACTCATTTGTCTAAAGACTTTTATCACTAAAATTATTTACGATGTCATTATTTATATCAATAGTTTTCCATCATATTCAAAACTTAAGCCCTAGCGTTATGTTCTTTAATTACATGACTGAAAAATGTGCAGATTTCAGAAGCTTTTTTTGTCACTTGATAAATAAAAATGTACCGTGATTTATGAAATAAATATGTGTCCCAGTTTTTTGGTCTAGAAATCTGGTCACCCTATCTTTTGCTGTCTGTATACATTTATTATAGATTGCTGTGACTGTCGCGGGACTGACAGGCAAAGACCCGGTCCAGTGCAGCAGAAGCGTTGTCATCTGTCCTGATGCCAGTCTGGAGGAGGCCAGCAAACAGGTGGGGTTTTCTGTACAAACCATATCTTACTGTTAAAGTCACAACATACAGTTTTTGTCTGTCTTACTATTTTTTTTTCTCTCTGAAGTGCATTCATTATATATTAAAAATATTGATAACCCATTAGTTTAAGTTTAAAATTTTTTGTTAGAAAGTGTAAGGTTGATTTGTCAAAAGCCTACACAATGCAACTGGGTGTTATTGTTGTAGTCACAAATACACTGAAAAGTTTTGAATGCAGTGAGCAATGTCTTTTATGAAGTATAGGCTCATAAACTGATATTATAACATAACAGTTCATTAAAGTAATGTTTTCACCTAAAATCCAATAATTTTTGATTAGGACATACACCAAGAGAACTTTATACACATGTTTAGAGATTTTTACTTAGTCTTTATTTACTCGGGAAAACTGTGTCACAATCAAAACTTAACAAGGACTAAACCAGGACTCAAACTAAAGTTCCTGTCACTAATGAACAAAGTTTTTAAATATTTTCATTTGGTCTTAAGACATTTTTATTTAAGGTTCTGATTGGAAAATTAGTGTAAATCTCAGATGGAGGACCATAACATTATTGCGATACATTTAGTTCTTTGCAATATGGATATTGTAATACTGCGATTTGCAATATACAGTTGAAAGAAAAAGTGAATGCTTTGGAATTACTTGGATTTCTGCATGATTTGGTAACAAAATCTGATCTGATCTTTGTCTAAGTCACAACAATAGACAAACACTGTCTGCTTAAACTAATGCTGCAAACCAAATTATATGTTTTTATGTGTTTATTGAATATTTATTCAAACATTCACAGTGCAGGGTGGAAAAAGTATTGGAACCTTTGGATTTAATAACTGGTTGACGCTCCTTTGGGAACAATAACCTCAACCAAACGTTTTCTGTAGTGAAGATGAAAATGAAATTGCATTACACTGCATATGTGTTTAATGGACCATACTTAGATGTAATTATAAGGTATATTGTACGACATATGTCAGATATTGTATATAAATATATTGTTCTTTATAGTAGTAACCGTTCATTAGGATGAATGGGGGTGGGGTTAAATAAGTTCGTCTTCTTCCCACTCCTTTTCGAGGTACAATGATATACAAACTGTGAATATGTCTGAAATATATTTATAGATATTGTTATTCCATTTGTTTTTTTGTTTTGTTTTTCTACCCAGTGTGGGTATAATGTATAATATTGTACAATATATTTATATTTTCTATGTACAATCTTTTTATTTTTTTATAGCTCGAAATAAAGTAATCAAACAAACAAGATCAGACCTGCCTAGCGCTCAGCAGGAATTTTGGACCATTCTTCTTTACAAAAATGTTTTATACTCAGCAATATTCTTAGGATGTCTGGTGTGAATCGCTCTTTTGAGGTCATGCCACAGCATCTCAATAGGATTGAGGTCAGGACTCTGACTGAGCCACTCCAGAAAACGTATTTTCTTCTGTTGAAACCATTCTGTTTTTGATTTGCTTCTATGTTTTGGGTCGTTGTCCTGTTGCATCACCCATCCTCTGTTGAGCTTCAGTTGGTGGACAGGTGGTCTTAGGTTTTCCTGCAAAATGTTTGGATAAACCTGGGAATTCATTTTGCTGTTGATGATAGCAAGTTGTCCAGGCCCTGAGGCAGCGAAGCAGCCCCAAACCATGATGCCCCCTCCACCAGACTTCACAGTGGGGACGAGGTTTTGATGTTGGTGTGCTGTGCCTCTTCCAAACAACTCAACTTTGGTTTCATCTGTCCACAGAATATTTTGCCAGTTGTTCTGTGGGACATCCAGGAGCTCTTTTTCAAACTTTAAGCGTGCAGCGATGTTTTTTTTTTTTTTTTTTTTTTTTTTTGTTTTGTTTTTTTGGACAGCTGTGGCTTCTCCATGGTGTCCTTTCATGAACTCCATCCTTGTTTAATGTTTTGCCTATTGTAGATTTGTCAACAAAGATGTTAGCTTGTGCCAAAGATTTCTATAAATCTTTATCTGACACGCCAGGATTCTTCTTCACCTCATTGAGCATCCTGTGCTGTGCTCTTGCAGTCATCTTTACAGGACGACAACTACTAGGGAGAGTAGCAACAGTGCTGAACCTTCGCCATTTATAGACAATCTGTCTGTACTTAGGGGTGTTTTTTATTGGGCAGGGCCACTTTAACTCACACCTACAATCTTCTTGTTGAGAGCCAGCAATGGGGGCTTTTTGGGGCTTTTAGAAGACTCAAGAGGTTTGAGACATGTCGGAAGATTCTGGAGGTTTGGGGGATTTTTAGGAGAGAAGCTGAGGGTTTTTGTACTCTGGTTTTGCTGCTTTTTAGAATACATTATTTTTTCTGTAATGAGTTTAGGAGTTCTTCAATAAACGCAGCTTCAGCTTTTGCATCTGACTCCCAGCGTCTCTGTGTTTCTGCCCATGATGTCAGTATTATTGCTGTTATTGTAAGCTACTAGCATGACCTCAGGGGCCCTCCTGGGAGACAGTGGACACGAGCTGCCGCTGAGGCTGAGGATACGGCAGCGGCAGCTCACTCAGTAAAATACCTGGCCTACTTCACATATTGACATTCCATAGCAAGCAAACACTGTGGCGAAGAAATTTCTACTTCAGTCCTTTAAACGCTGGTCTGAAGCCATTCATGTATTGAGTATCTAAATTCAGAACCTCTCAGTAAGCCCAGACCCCGCACGGACAGGTCTTGAGCGTTAGACAATCTGGGATAGGGATGGTGTACCTCTTTGTACTGCATTAGTCAAGGCTTCAACACTTGTCACATTAATTGGACTCCAGGTTGGCTGACACCTAACTCCAGTTAGCTCTTGACGAGGTCATTAGTCGAGGTGTTCACATACTTTTTCCATCCTGCACTGTCAATGTTTAAATGAATATTCAATAAACACATGCAAACATATAATTTTTTGGCAGCATTAGTTTAAGCAGCCTGTGTTTGGCTGTTGTTCTGACTTAGATGAAGATCAGATCACATTTTGGTAATTCCAAAGCAGTTCACATACTTTTTCTTTCAACTGTGTTGTGTAGTCCTAAAAACATGTATCAAGCCTGTAGATTTTTCAGTTCGTCACTGTCATAATTGACATATCCTTTCCATCATGGTTTCTCTGACAGGGCCCGTATGACGTGGTGCTTCTTCCCGGAGGAATGCCCGGGGCTCAGAATCTGGCTGAGGTGAGTCATACAGAAACAGCACTGGATTGTTTTTAAGGGAAACAGAGCAGAATGACTATTTATTATAAAACTTTTCACATATTTAACAGAACTAAAGTAACCTAGGGCCTGAATAGTCTGCTCACATAATATGTATCACATAATTTAGATGACCACTTTCTCTTTCAATAAGTTCACATAAATCATTTCTCTCTGCTGGGATAAAGTAAAAATCTACAATTTATACAACAAAAAGCTATTCTAGTTATGACCACATTACAACCACTAACAGTACCAGGTCTCAGTATTTAGTGGATTTAGTAGGCGGTCCTAAATTATGGGACTGATTTACTAGTGTCTTGTTAAAGTATTCAGTGTGCATAATAAACTTCTTGCTTTAACGTGGCTTAGTAATGGACAATGTGACCAGAAAAATATATTTTTGTGGGGTTTATTAGTTTATTAGTATCATAAGCATCTGTAAAGTCTGTATGGCTATTAAAAAATATTATTCAAAACTAGATCCTCTCGAAGAATGGTGCCATAAACTTGACTTACCAGACTCATATCAGAGCCTGGTTACAAAATGTTGTGTTTAGCCATTTTATTTAACGTTGCAGTTTTCTTAATCTATAATGAGCATATATACTAAGGCTAGCAAGAAGTTTCTTAATTTTATACTTGTTATATTTACAGAAAAGCAGTGGATTTGTAGTTTGTCAGATTTAATCCATTGATCACCACAAATCTTAATAAATTAAACTTTAGTAAATGTAAATGACTATCAAATGATGGTTTTAATTCATACTTAATACTTTTGATCAAATATGTAAACAACAACCATTCATTCCTGCCCTATAAATACAAACAACAACAACAACAAAAAAACGCCCATCTTGTCACCAAACTGCGCACACATCTTATGTTAATATATCTATACATTCTTTCCTTTAAAATGTGTAAAATATGTATATTACTTACTTTATTTTTTTTTTGCAACTGTTATGTGCAGAAGAATATCATTTTTTCAGTGAGTTGAAAAATCCCAGCTGCATACCCGCCCGAGATGCTTGTATGTTTTTTTAAATGAATATCCATATGTGGTTTGAATGAGTCAGCAGACATCTGTTTCGACTGCTCTCTTCCAGTCTCCTGCTGTGAAAGAGGTGCTGAAGGATCAGGACGGGAGGAAAGGCCTGATTGCAGCCATCTGTGCAGGTAAAGTTTTAGAAACACAACAACCAAAGTTATACAAGATTACATTTAAAAAGCCCATGTGATGATGATAATGATTTGACCATACTGCTGCTGATAAGGGTTTTTATGTTTTTGTATATATTTTTTAACTATACACCATCACTATGTTAATTCATGAACTATTTTAGCATTGAAAAATGTACAGTCTCTGGCAGAATCTACTGTATTCGTGCTGGCATTTTACTTGACAACCTCTGCTCACTGGAAAAGATCATTGGAAGGACATTTTGAACAGTGAAAGGGACCAATGCGGCAAAGTGGATTGAAGGGTGTCCTAGAAAATGACTCTATCCTCACTGGAGTATGTGCTGCTTAATGAACCTACAGCAAACGGGCTTGTTCCTCTGAGACCTGAAATCCTGACAAACCACTGAAAAAATGCCCATAAATAATAAAGATTCATATTAAAGGAGATGTAAATGAACCTTAAAACAAAGAAATTTAGACTTACCTGATGTTGTCAGGTGTTAGCCTTAACTTGGTTCATAGTTGCAAAGGTGAGTAACACATGAATGTCCAGACTTTACAGAAATGCTTTTAAGGTGTTTTTGAAAAGATGGTTGCACTGTGCTGCACTTTGAAAACATGCACAAAATATGGAAGCAAGAATGAACTTTCACATTCAAACAACCACCCAAAATGAAATGTAACAACCATTTACATTCTTAACATTGTAATATTAACCCCATTTTATAATTACACTGAACAAAAATATAAATGCAACTCTTTTGTTTTTTGCTCCCATTTTTCATCAGCTAAACGTAAAGACTTTTTCTATGTACACAAAAGGCATATTTTTCTCAAATATTGTTCACAAATCTGATGAGAGACAAATGGTGGTCACACCAGTTACTGACTGTTTTTGTGACCCCCCAGACATCTTGATATACCACAGCTGTGAGGTGGATGGATTATCTTGGCAAAGGCAAAGACGTGCTCACTAACACAGATTTCCACAGATTTGTGAACAATATTTGAGAGAAATAGGCCTTTTGTGTGCATAGAAGAAGTCTTAGATCTTTGAGTTCAGCTGATGAAAAATGGGAGCAAAAACGAAAGTGTTGCATTTTAATTTTTGATTAGTGTATAGGCTTGTTGGGAATGTGACTCCTCCCACTGTCCGAAGACATGCGTGTAGTGAACTGTCCATCCATCCATCTTCCTCCGCTTATCCGGGACCGGGTCGCGGAGGCAGCAGTCCAAGCAAAGATGCCCAGACTTCCCTCTCCACAGACACCTCCTCCAGCTCTACCGGGGGGACCCCAAGGCGTTCCCAGGCCAGCCGGGAGACGTAGTCCCTCCAGCGTGTCCTAGGTCTTCCCCGGGGCCTCCTCCCGGTGGGACATGCCCGGAACACCTCCCCAGGGAGGCGTCCAGGAGGCATCCGGAACAGATGCCCGAGCCACCTCAGCTGACTCCTCTCGATGTGGAGGAGCAGCGGCTCTACTACGAGCTCCTCCCAGGTGACAGAGCTCCCCACCCTATCTCTAAGGGAGCGCCCAGCCACCCTGCGGAGGAAACTCATTTCGGCCGCTTGTATCCGGGACCTTGTCCTTTCGGTCATGACCCAAAGCTCATGACCATAGGTGAGAGTAGGAACGTAGATCGACCGGTAAATAGAGAGCTTCCCCTTTCGGCTTAGCTCCTTCTTTACCACAACAGACCGATACAACGACCGCATTACTGCAGACGCTGCACTGATCCTCCTGTCAATCTCCTGCTCCATCCTTCCCTCACTGTGAACAAGACCCCCAGATACTTAAACTCCTCCACTTGAGGCAGGAGCTCCCCTCCAACCTGGAGAGGGCAAACCACCCTTTTCCAGTCGAGAACCATGGCCTCGGACTTGGAGGAGCTGATTCTCATCCCAGCCGCTTCACACTCGGCTGCAAACCGCCCCAGTGCACACTGAAAGTCCTGGTTTGATGAAGCCAACAGGACAACATCATCCGCAAAAAGCAGAGATGAAATCCTGTGGTTCCCAAACCAGATTCCCTCCGGCCCCTGGCTGCGCCTAGAAATTCTGTTCATAAAAATTATGAAGTGAACTGGTGTCTCAAAATTGCCACCAACAGGTTTACCAGATCTCACAAGAGAAACAACCAACCAGGCTTGTCAAAACAAGCAACTGCAGCCTCAGAAAAACAAAGCCCAAGTGCTTTACTCAACTTTTCATCAAAATATAGACTGTTATAGCTAGGAGCCTAGTAGTGAGGCCAAACAAACAACTACATTTTAGAAACAAACCCCCCTCAAAAGAATGCAAAAATGCTATCTGTAACTACCAAAATCCGTAAGCGACTTTTTCAAAAAAAAAGAAGCCCAAAGTCACTTTAAATAAGCAGACTTGACAAATATGGCCCCCAGTGCATTAATGTACTAATGGTAGTTTGTAAAATGTGGTTGACTGGGTATTGTCCTCTGTGTACCCCGCCTCAAGCCCAAAGTAGCTGAGATATGCTGCAGTCGCCCTGTATACTAACATAACATTATAAAGCATAGCATAATTTAGCCTAGTGTGGTACAGTATAACAGTGTAGCATAGCAAAGCAAAGCAGGCTGAACTCCACCTCAGGCCCAAAGTAGCTGGGTTAGGCTCCAGCTTATAGCGAGATGAGAGAAAGCTGATCTGTATTGATTTTGCCTCCAGTTTCAGCCTCTCTGTCTGACTGTGGTTCTCATGAGGTCTCTCTCTGTCCCGGTCTGGTGTCCTTCGGGTGGAGCTGTAACAGGAGCGCCTCAGCTTTACCCGGCAGTCTGCTGTCCTGCCAGGGGAAAGTGTAATCTGTAGACTGTTTGGGAACGCGGCCAAGGAGCGTGATCAATAACTTTCTATTTATTAACAGTTTTTGGATGAGCTCACTGCAGTGCTGCTAGGACAAAGCCGAAGATAATGCAGCAGTCAGTGTTTTATGCTTCTCCCTTTTTTCTTTTCAACTCAGTCTTTGGAGGTTAAAACTGTATACTGTTAGTGTTATTAGAAAGCAGACCAGTTAAAAAAAAAATATATATATTTATTGTTCTAGTACAAATTAATTGTTGCCCACTACAAACAGCTAAAAATATTTTTTTTAAATGTATAAAATAGATTAAAATGTATAACAGTACAATAGAATATAGAAACTTTTAGTAGTGATGATGTCATTTATTAAGCTTTTGGTCATATTTTTAAACCAATCTTGGTCACCTCTAGACCAGCATTGCACATTTTACAACCTTTAAAAAACATCTGACTACTGGCTACTAAACATTTTAATAATAATTTTAACCCTACTGGTGCCATAAAGAAACAGGTGAAAAGACCAGAAGAGTGCAATTTTGTTATGGTCTTTTGAACATAATCTGTGAAAAAAGCTGTTCACTTCCTTAAACATTTTGTATGATACAATTTTACCACAAAATGAAAAATAGCTGTGAGGGAATCAGTGGAAACAGAGCTGTACATTTTTTTTTGATAAATGAATGAGAGCAGACTGGATGTAGAGGGCTTGTTGATTGGTCAGTGCTTCCTGGAGTAGACAGGGGTTTGTCGGAGAGGCGAAGGGTCGTGCAACTGACTGTTCTTAGGCCTCAGAAACTCAGAGACTACAGGATTAGTCAAACAGGCATGAATAAAAGAAAACATAACTTCAGGTATGTTTTTGATGTGAGGGAACTGACCACATTTTTAAATTAGCATCAGTCACAGGTTTTGTATAAACAAGATAGTTTTGGCAAATGGAAAGAGTAGAGAAGGTTGTGATTTTGTCATGAAAATGCATGTGCTTTTTCTTTGGAAGTCGTTCTTGGAAAGGCCCACTACATTTATACTACTGTATGTAATCTAGGACAGTGCCAACCTTTTTGGTTTTGTGTACACCCAGGACCTGATTTAGTCCTGGTCTGAACCCAGCTTAGTCCTGCTTTATTCTTAGTTTAGCCCTGGTTTAGACCTACTTTAGTTCTGGTTTAGACCTGATTTGTTGCTGGTTTAGTCTTGGTTTTTGTTCTGGTTTTAGGCATGATTAGGTTCCTTTTTGTCACTCTTTAGTGTTCCTCGCTTTAGTCCTGGTTTGATCTGTTTTATTCTTGGTTTAGACCTAGTTTAGTTTGGGTGTAGACCTGAGTTGTTCCTGGCTTATTTCTGATTTATTTCTGATTTTAGAACTTTTTTTTCCTGGTTGAGTTCTGGATTTTGACCTGGTTGAATTCTACTTTTAGACCTGGTTTAGCCCTGGTTTAGTCAGTTTTTTATCACTCTTTAGTGTCCCATCCCTCGCTATAGACCTGGTTTAGTCCTGATTTAGGTTTATTTTAGTCTTTGAAAGCCAAATATTTAAAGGTATTAAAATGATCATATAACACAACATACTGCCTGCAATGTGGTCACGTACCCTTAGGGGTTCCCGTACCCCTGATTGGGAAACACTAGTTTAGGACAACAGTACAAAATTGTCATCTTCTCTAGCTTTTGTGCCTTAACTGGACATTGCATTTTGATTTTATTCTTTTCTTTTCTAATGTTTTAGAGGACACAGCCATTTTATCTTACCCTTGACCCCATTAAAGTGCAAAGATAAAAGCTGGACCTATATAAATGCGGGTTTCTCTCTCATGGGCCACTGTTTAATGGGCCTTAAACAGCTTTGTCCTTCCATAGGTCCCACTGCTCTTCTGGCTCACGGCATTGGATACGGCAGCACCGTCACCACACACCCCGCCATGAAGGAGAAGATGATGGCCGGAGGTAAGGCAATAAAAATAAGGAATCTAAATCTGCATTACCTTGAATTTAGCATCACAAAAACATTTGACAACCTACCTGCTTTTAATTCACTGGGAAAAATAATGAGTCACCGTGTCACAATACAATGTTTAGAGCTTATCTTAAATTTATACCTTTGAGTTCTGTGTGGTTCACTGTTGTTATTCCCACGCAACTCTACAATTGTCTTCAGAAACAATAACAACAACAAAAAAAATACCTGGTGAGACGGATAAAAGAAAACAATATTACAATAAAAATTGGTTTGCTGTTTATAAGCTGAGTAGACCAACAGCCAATGGAAGGATCCCTTATTCTAAGAAGGAAGGACACCGCAATGTATACAAACATGCTTGTCAAAGCTTGCTATTAAGGGGTAAACATTTTCATCTATTAAAATACCTAATAATAAAGCCTTTTTGACATCATCTAGTCTTATTCAGAGATCGTGGCATTCACAATATGCCAATAGGTGACTACATAATTTTCCATATTATGCTTTTTTCAGGCTTTTTGAAATAGTTTTGGACATCTTTGCATTAGTATTTCACATTTTATAACTTTAAAATAATGTATATGTATGGAAAACATCTTTTGGGGCACTATTACGTTGAGTTTGCAGAGAATGCTTGGATTAGGTGTCTGTCACCCCCTGCTGGCAACAGTGGAGAATGGACAGACCAAAAAATGGCTAATTAGCACAGCTACTAGCCACGTGGTGCTAAAAGATAGATGGCAGTTTAATTATTAGAAATGACTAGAACGGTCTGGTGAGTCCAGGGACAGAATTGAATAGGAGCACTTCCTGGTTTCATGTGTCAACATAGAGCTGTGAGACCGAGCGTTTTCAGCTCTTGAGAAAGAAATGGCAGTGCATTGCAGTACTACATCAGGTATGTTTTTGAGGTGCAAACAACATTATAACATGGTTAAAAGCTAAAAAAAAATTGCCTAAGTATAATAGAGGACCTTTAAATAAAAAAGTCAGGTCTTCCCCCTTTAAAAGTCCATCTTGCTCTAGTTCTCCTGTCGTCATAATATATTGCAATTACATATTTGATGCAGCAGATGGTGCTGTGCTAACTTTGTTGTAGAAAGAAATACATGTCATTATGCAGCAGAGGAGGAGAGCACACAGAGGTGGAGACAGATGCAGAAATTTGACAGAACATGCTAGAACTAGGTCACTTTAAACATTGATACATGACCTAAGTGTCTTTGGCTGAGTGAGTGATTTGGTCCATCATGTTACATTGTAAGTGACTGTATGTTGTATGCTTTATTTCTTTTCTTTTTTAGACCACTATAAATATTCAGAGGCTCGAGTGCAGAAGGATGGACATTACATCACCAGCCGTGGGCCAGGAACCAGCTTTGAGTTCGCCCTGACGATCGTAGAGGAACTTATGGGGGCTGAGGTTGCTGCTCAAGTCAAAGCTCCCCTCATTATGAAAGACTGAGAGGAGATGCGTACACAAATATTACACACCTTGCACTGTATTGTCAGGCTTCAGCATTTGCACTTCTAATCCATTATAGTTGGTACGAGTAGTCAATGTCACACAAGTGGCAAAATGCTATTTCTGGGACACAAGGTTGTTTTTCTTCTAATGTTAGATTGTCTTGCCAGGTAAGACATAAAAAGTGACCTTGTTATCAAAAAGTGGATAATGGATGATTACTGGATATGCAAAGCTTTCGAAATTGTAATATATTTTGTTCAGATGCCCCTTTTTGTGACAATTTGAGTGATATATTCTTTACATGATGCATTTCCTCATCATTGCCATTAAAGCGTTTCAAAGGTAAAGGTTTGTCTTGTGTGTTCTGTTCATTGTAGAGGTCACAGTGACTTTCCATGCCTGCAGTGGTTGTTGATACCTAAATATAGGCTACTGCTAAATGCAATGTATTGCGAGACCCGGGGAGAACGCGGGAAGCTGAAACTGAACTTATAGACAAATGACTCGGCCAATGAGAAGCCCCGGCCTGGCTGCAGTTGTACTCGGCGCAGCCAATGGGCGCTCGGCCGCAGCCAGAGGGGCGGCGCTCTGCTGCAACGCGTGGTGAGTCGGTCGAGCAACAAAATCCAGAGGGCTTTTGACAGTGAAAGGAAGCAGCGTTTCGCCATAAGGTAGGACATTTTGGCTGTTTGTGGTAACTATAAGTGGCAAGTGTTGTGTTGAGGCGGTTGTCTGCCGTAAACGCGCCGTCTATCATTCAAACGAACTGTTCTTTTACGCGTTGTGCGCAATAAGACGGCAGCCAGCGACTAACCATTATAAAACTGACATGAAAATATGTGTTAATACAGGCAAGCGACATTACAGCTCGTGTTATATTGTTATTACACTGTCACGGCGTGATATTCTTATGAGTGGTGAGCAGCAGAAGTTCCCTGCGTTATGCACTGTGTAATGGATTGACATTAGCGTCTCAATTTGGTCAGGCAGTCTGTCGTTAGCTCAAAGGTGACAGTATCAACATATGAATATTAATAAGCGCACACCAATCCGCGAAATAAACACGAGAGAGGACGAGCCGCAGAGGTAAGGGAGTGGGATGATAGTAGAGCTCTGGCAGATGTGAAGATCCGGGGTGCTGTCCATCCTCGGCAGCCGCAGTCAGGGCTGTCTCTGCTGCTAACACTGTGCGCCAGAGGCCGGCTGCTCTACCCCCAGAAGCCCCGCACACCGCACCGCTACAAGGGGGTACTCTGTCAGGCTGGCACATAATACGACTATCTTTATATTAATGATTCATTCTGTGGAGTAGCCGAGGTTTAAAGTAGAAGTAATTAGATCCATATGGCCAACCCCTATTTTATCAAAACATCTTGGCATCTGGCTTTCCCCTTTATGCAATCAGGAGAGTTGGACAGCACTCAGCTAACAGGTTGCCCAAGTTGATCACAAGGAACTGCAAAATTGGCTGCTGGTACAGTGTTATAATAATCATATTTCTTAGCCAAATGGTTTAGCTTTTATATCTATGCGCTTATTGTGCTTATTTTTAGTGCATTGGTGAAGTGGTTAAGACAGGGAAGTATTTTGAGAAAGGCCTTATCTATGTTTTTAGTCTGAAATGCACATGAAGTTAATTGGTGTGAGAGAAGAAAATGCAAAGGACACGGTTAGATAAATTCACATAATATACGTGCACAGACTGTTGCTTGCATTTAGGAAACCACTTTATTATCACACTTTGGACACGTTATGAGAAATGGCATTAAGAAGATTTACAAGTCAACCACTAGTGAACCTACAGCATGGCCCTTCTTACAGGAAGATCTAAAAGGTGTTAACTTCATCTCGTTCAAGTTGCAAAGCAGAGAAAAGCATTAGTCATTTCTGGTATATGGTGGATTTTTGATTACTGGGACTGCTGCGTCTTTCTACTCATACTGAGCAAAGCAGAAGTGCCATAGGTGTCAGAGGTCATCGCACTCTTGAGGGTAAGTCCAGAGTGAGCTGTTACTTATGACTTATGTAGATTTACAACAAAGTGAAAGTATAATCTCGTGAATCTGTGGTCTAGCCCTCTGACAAAAAGTGGTTACGAGCAGTTTTAAGATGCTGAGATAATTATGCAAAAGCAAAACTACTGAAATTGGGATACGGTATTGATATAAAAAAACAAAAATCAATTTTACAAAACAGTTCTCCCTTTAACACAACATTTCAACAATTTATAGTGCACTGTTAAAATATTGAACCTCTTGAGTTGCGTATTAGTTGGGGAGAAGAGGTAGAGGCTGTGTTTAAAGTGGCTTTACACCAGCAGCAGTGGAAAATTAAGTGTTGCCTAAAAGGATTTTAAAATAATTTTATTGCACCTACACTGTAGCTACAAGTGCATTTACATGTACATGCAGGAGTAGCTGTAGCTCAGTCAGTATAGATCTTTACCCATTAACCCAAAAGTTAGAGTTTCAATCCCTGCTACCGACATTGCATACACTTTACCCATGTTGCCTGTACGTGTGGGACTGTGTGTTTGCTGGTGGTCAGAAGTAGCTCACTACCACCGAGTGTGACTGAGGAGTGAATAAAAATGCACAAAATCTTAAAGTGACTTTAAGTGTCTAGAAAAGCGCTATATAAGACTAATGCATTTTTATTATTATTTAGCTTAGTCTGGGTATGGTAAAGGTCAGTTCAGCTCTCTGAAGTCCACAGCACTCTGCTAAGACTAATGCTGCATTCACGTGGTGCAGCAGTTTAAGAAAGCCAATGTTCAACCTGAATTTACTTATTTATTGCACAAAATGCTAGTAATACAACCATGAGCTAGTGCTCTTTGTGCTTTGTGGAAGCCTAGATAAAGAGGGTTGCAACAGGAAGGGCATCTGGTGTGTTGTAAAACTCATCCCAAATCAATATGCTAATCACTGCACACTAGGAGGCAGATGATTTGCTGTGGTGACTCCAGAAATGAAAAGCTGAAAGGAAAGAAGAAAATACTACATAACTATTCTGTAATCATTTGTTCATGGTAACACTTTGACCAGAAGAAGCACCTGGACACAACAAACATGGTAAAACACAACATTTTCAAACTGGGCAGCACCTTCAAAGCACACAAATGTTTTATCTTTTTAAACATTTTTTGTTTTGAGAGGCAACTAACAAACAGATTAATGTACATGAGTATTGCCAAACAGGTGTTCAGGATGTGTTACTTTCTTAAAGACTAATTTGAATCTCCATTTTGAATAATGTGTTTGCATGAATCCTAAAACTTTGGTTGTATAATAATAGTTTCTGCATATGTAGTATTTGTAATACAATAAGATTTTTTCAAGGTTAACAGACTGTCACAATACTGTCCCACGCCTCCTTTGCTGTTATTGCTGCAGAAGGAATTGGTTGTCTCCAAATCGTCCTCATTATGGCTGTGCACCTGTTTACAGCAGTTGTTTTGGCTCTGGGTGAATTTTTATGGCTAGTTGTTTGCTCTTTAACAGCCCATAGCGTTTTAGCCTGTCATATCGAGGCAATACCACCGCATTTTTGCAGATACGCCAAAAGTTGGCTCTTGGGATCAAAATACAGAAGTGAGTGCCTATCTGGTAGTGTGTCGTGTTTTGTGGCATCTGTGGAGCACTTTCTCATTAATGTCGTGTTTTTCAGTCGGATATTTCTGGAATGTTAACAATTTGCACTGTTGCACATAACATGTTAGAATTATTCTGCTCGAGCAGCCGTACAGTAAAGAGCTGCAGGCTCGCCTTCCTATTTCTGGATGGGGCAGAGGAGAGAGGCGCAGGGGGGAGGGGGGCTCAAGGCACTGGGACTGACTCATTGGTTTAGCTAATGATGTAATTAGAGTGGTGCACTTGCATCTCCTGATTAGATCCCTCCTTGGGCTGGCGTTTGGATGGGAAATGCTGCTTTTCCTTGCGTTTAATTGGAAAATCAATTAGCAAAGGCTATTTGTCAGCTTTGGGGATTTTAAAAATCCCATTTTGTATCTATAGCTTGAAAAAGTTTATCAAATAGCTCACAGTTAGTTTGCAGTAATGTGGTAAGTTAAGTACACAGGGCTTTTGAAAGAGAAACTAATTAGAAGGTACATTTTGAGTCATAATTGCTCAAGTCCAGGTTCAAGAAGGGCTTAGCTCCAGTACCAGATTCATTTTGCTGATCATCAGTGACTATTCCCTTGAACTGTAAGCTAAACAAAAATCCTGACAGTTTCTATTTAACAAACCAGAGTTGTATTTCATACTTTAACATAATTTATATAGGTTTTGGTGCTGTCTTCCTACTGCTTCAGTTGGACAGCATTGCCATCTGGAGAGCATCTCAGGTTTGAGACAGCACGTATACTCCCTCGTCCCGGTTCACTGTCCCGTGTGCTCGTTTCCAGATTTCAGTTGCCTCCTCATCCCTAAAACGATGCTTATTGCCCCATTTTTTTTTGTAACTACTCCTAGGATTTGGGGTGATAAATCAAATAAATTCAGTTAATTTTCATTTTCAATTTTGGATGATGTAAAAAATAGCCATATCGTAAAATTGAATTAAGCAGATCGTGCTGCACTGTCTACTGTGTTGTTGCTAATGCTGCTGCTAGCGCCCAGAGCTGCTTAAATACTAGGCTGGAAAAAATATTGTTTGTGTGACATATTGTGATAATTTTATACTTTTGCATGATATTGATACATTCCATACTATAATACTTTCAAAACTTTCAAAACGTTAATACTGTGACATCATATATGAAGTTGTTACAGTGATGCAATGATTTCACAGTCAGATGTGGGACAAAAGTGCTGAATTATTCTTCTATAGACTGTAGAGGGCAGCACTGCACTTCTAAGTACTTGGTTTGCCAAATACTGTGACACAAATAAAAGTATTTAAATACTTATAATATTATAGACTTTGTTTCTTGTATAATAAAGTTTACAAGTGAACTTCATTTTGCAGTAATTGATCATATTGAATTTCTTTATCAACTAAAAGTTATGGGCAGCTGCAAAGAAAGTAGCTTTGAGCACTTTTCACCCGCCCCCTTAGCCTGTGTCCATTGCTTGTTGCTTTTGGTGATAAGCTAAACAGTACAAGAGCTGGTTTGAAGAAGATGAAGTCACAAACTGTTGCAGAAATTTACTTTGGTGAAATGACCAAAAAAAACCTCTTTATACTCGCGGCTCTGTCGCTGCAGATGCATCTGAAACTGCACTGAGCTTTACACTGAGCAGTTAGGAAACCACAGCTAGACAGGCTCTGGTCAATGCTGCAGGCTTTAAATATAATTTACCTTTGCAAAGTAATCTCTTTGTGGTTTGGTATTTTATGACTATAGCGGTAAAATCTGGCTGCCATATAGTAAGGCAGAAACATTCTTATGTAACAGCCTGTTGTTTTCATTGAAATAACATTTTGAACAATGCTATAACATACGCTGCTAACCACTTTAAAAATCATTACCATATTGCAAAAAATTTTGAACACAAGTTTTGGACTAAAATCTGTTGAGATAATTGCTCACATGGCATCTGCACATGATGAGTAAAGAAGTGTGTGTACTTTTAGAAGACAAGGTACTTACCGAGGTAATTTTAATAGAACATTTTCAAACACAGAGGTTAATGAAAAATGTTGAACCCAGCTGTTGTCAGTTCCACTTGACACTACTCTATTAGCTTGGCTGCTCTGCTATTGCAACAGGGACTACAATAAAAATACTTAGCGAACACATTTCAAAGTAAAGAGAAAGTCTCTGATATTGTTTAAATTGTCTAAGTAATGTTTCTGTAATGTTTTAGTTTTAGTTTCACTACATTTTTTACTCATTTTACTGAGTAATATGAGTTGTCATTATGTGTCTGATGTGATGAGAGAACTGTAGGTAAGCATATTGCTTAAAAGCGTGGACGTATTTTTCAGCAATCTAAAGTAAGAAGAATATTGATGTTAGTAGAATAGACAATTGTAAGACATTTACAACAATTTGGTGCATGTAACCTTGCATCATCAATGTACTGTATCAGTCCAAAATCTACCATAAGTAAGCTGCTTTGGTTTTCTTTTTCTCTGTATTACATTGATTCATAGTTCATTGGCGCTGTAGACCAAGCTCTTTTACAGCAACTGAGCTCACAGCTCACACTTTGTCTCCTTTGGTTAAACTCCTGGGCAGAGTGGTTACTGCTCTCACCTCTCAGCAAGGAGACTGTGGGTCTGATCCTCAGGACCGCTGACTTTCCTCCCTGTGTTACCATGGGTTCTCTCTGGGTGCTCTGGCTTGCTCCCACCATCCAAAGACATGTATGTGTTAGGTGAATTGGTGACTCTAAATTGCCCCTAGTGAATGAATGGGAGAGTGAATGGTTGTCTGTGTATGTCTCCGTGTCAGCTCTGCGACTAACTGGCCCCTCTCCAAGGTGTACCCCACCTAAAGCCCAAAATTACTGGGATAGGCTTCAGTACCTGCGAACCCCAGCGGGATGAAGCGAAAGAAGATGAATGAATGAATGTTTAAACTACATAATCCATCCATCCATCCATCTTCTACTGCTTATCCGGGACCGGGTCGCAGGGGCAGCAGTCTAAGCAGAGATGCCCAGATCTCCCTCTCCACAGACACTTCCTCCAGCTCTACTGGGGGAACCCCAAAGCATTCCCAGGCCAGCCGAGAGACGTAGTCCCTCCAGCATGTCCTAAGTCTTCCGCGGGGCCTCCTCCCGGTGGGACATGCCCGGAACACTTCCCCAGGGAGGCGACCAGGAGGCATCCGGAACAGATGCTCGAGCCACCTCAGCTGGCTCCTCTCGATGTGGAGGAGCAGTGGCTCTACTCCGAGCTCCTCCCGTGTAACTGAGCTCCCCGCCCTATATCTAAGGGAGCAACCCCCCACCCTGCAAAGGAAACTCATTTCGGCCCAATTTGTCATAACGTGTTATCAGCACCTGTCTACACAGCCTTATACACAACAAATTATTTATCCTCATGTGCATCAATGAGCCTTGGCCACCCATGATCCTGTCACCAGTTCATTATTGTTCCTTTCTTGGACCACTTTTGATAGATACAGAGTGACCACTGCAGACCGGGAACACCCCACAAGAGCTGCACAATATGCCTATTATCACACTTGCTCAAAGCCTACACTTGCCCATTTTTCCTGTTTTCAACACATAAACTTTGAGGACAAAATGTTCACTTGCTGCCTAGTATATCCCACCCACTGACAGGTGCCATGACGAAGAGATAATCTGTGTTATTCACTTCACCTGTTGGTGGTCATAATGTTATGCCTGCTCTGTGTATACTGCCAGTCACTCCACTCTGGATCCTGCCTCCAGAATGAGTCTGGTGTAGATTTGAGTGTTGTGAGTAAAAGTATCAGGCTAATTCCCCAGACTGTGGTGTTTAGTGAAAACCTGTCAGTGCCCCGTTCTCCATGTGTGTTAATCCCAGAGCGACTGACTGACTGCACTAAAACTCTAATGGCCTTTTCCACGGGAACCCCCAGAGGCCGTCGCAGTCAACTCAATAAGCGGCAGCGAGGATTACCAACCCTGTGTAAACTGTTCTGTAAAATCATATTTCTACTTTTTTCAGACAAAGAGGTTGGACTCATAGATAACATTGGTTTGATAATTGGCTGAGTTTCACAATCTTTATGGCTGCTAATTGTATCACTGTTGCTTTCCAATTAGAAGTTAATGTGTGCGCTATTAAAAAATGTGCAAATAACTAGTTGACACAAGAGAGCAATGTGATAATCAGCTCGTTACTTGAAAGCTTTCAAATAGCACTCATTTGCATCACTTAGCAAAGCAAGGAAGCGATAACCACAGAATTTGTTTGCTGTTTTCCAGCATAAATCATCTCACATACACATAAATTATTATAATGCACAAACTATGGAAGATATACTATGTTTGTTTGTCTGTTAGCAAGATAACTCCAAAGGTAATGACCAGGTTTTGATGAAATTCAGCCAGGGTAAGTCAGTAAGGGGCCAAGGAATAAACAAGCCAATATTTTTAAGAGAGATTTTGCAACATTGCAAGACAGAGCCAAAGATGAAAGCTCTAGGGAATAGATGGTTAGTTGTAGTGTATGATTCATCAGTGTGACATATAAGGGTTTGTCACTAAATGGATAGAGCATTTAGCCCTGAACTAGAAGATCCCTGGTTCAAGTCCAGGTGCCTTCGTAGAGATCTCTATCTTCAGAGTGCGTTGGCTTTCACTGTCATCTTCAGTAGTCATTTTCTGTGGATTACATTGATTCATTGTTGACAAGCAGTGTAGACCCACAGCCAATGGGAGTTTTGTCAACTCAGGACCTGCTGCACTGTGACCATGTGACTGACTAAAGCAGCACTGAATATTCTCAGCCATCAAAATCTTTGGTAACATCTTGAGATCCATTTTTTTTCACAGATAACTCCAATTAGAATATGCTATTTCCTCAAATACAAGAAAAATGCATCTTCTCTGATTAATTCTATATTGGATAGTGGATATATTATCAACAATCCCAGTGAGCTTTCTAACTTTGCCTTATATGTTTTAGTACAAGTTAGGGCTGAACGATTAATCTAAATCGAATCTAAATCACGATTTGCATTGCTGTATTAGCAAAGCGCAGAAGCTGTGATTATTTAGGCTTTATGACATCGTCAGGGGTCATGCCCATGTATTTTGTAACAGACAGTAATGCTCACAATCAGAAGCAGTGTAAAAGATTTTTGAGATTCAGAACGTTCACAACGATTTGGATGCTAATGAGCCATGTGCGTGAGTTTGGTTTTGCTTTCACGAGCACGGTGCGCTTCGACACGAGACACTGGGAGCAGGAGGAAATAAACGCTTTTTACAGAGAAAATAGAGACTTAAAGTATGAATGAGTGGAGAGATGAAGATGATATTTGGTTTCTTGTTGAGGCCACGCGGACTTCTCTAAAAGTGGACTGTATGATGCACACAGACTGTCTCTGACCGGTGTCTCTGCGTAAAACGGTAAGAGCTTCATAAACACTTTCTAAACACGCAAGAAAGTCTGGCTAAAGAAAATGAGTTAAAGAGGTGCAATAACCCCAATAAAACACGCTTTGCTTTGCCTTTATGTCGTGCACCTGTCTGTCAAAGCAAGAACGTACAGGACCACCTTTTTTCTCCGTTTCAGTGTCACCTATCTTGTCAAATCTTGCAAGTTATTACACTTTCCAGGCACTTAGCATACTAATAGTGGTTTACTCAGCTCTTGTGATTACATGATGTAAATACAAATAGCCTACATTACATCTCTGCAGAGAACAAAAAAAAATCATGTCTTCATGGAAACTTACTCTAACATTATACGTGCTCCACCTGTAGTTTAGAGCTCCGACATGTTCTGAAAAGCCTGTTATTCATTACATTAATATGTATGTGTTCTCTAAAGCATTACGTGCTTAAAATGCAAACTATGAAGGTTTACTTTGTTTGAGGTTGGCAATACCTAAATTATTACTTGTGTCTTGTTGGTGCATAGACGTCTTGCTGTGGCCTTCTGCAGTCTGTCTGGTCGACATTATGAGTTGCTTGTTGTTACTATGCTGCTTGGACAGAGTCTGGCTGGAAAAGATGGATATTCTTCGACTGGGCTCAAGCTCAAAGAGAGGCCGGGCACAGTGGTGCGCAACAGTGGAGCTGGCCCTGTCCCTCTGGGCTGTGGGCATGCCAAACACAAACATAAAAGGTGAAGCAATCCAAAGTTAATGCAAAGCCAACACAAACAGTAACAAAATGGCAGAGCTTATCCTGAAGGATCTGTAAAAAAAAAAAGGAACTCGGCATAAATTACTGCACACAGGCAAAGAGTTAATTAGTTTTTTTGGTTAGGGATGGACAAAATGCAGCATCACTCTCAGACCAGTTTTTCTAACACATGAATGTCTTTGGTTGATGGTAGGCAGGAAACCGGCCTCAGAGACTGTGACTTAGCCCAAGGATCAATCCCAAGATCTCCGTACTAAGAGGCAGAAGTGCTAACCACTCTGCCATCATGCATGCAATATCTGAACATGCGAAAAATACTCACATAATGACATCACATATTTGCCACTTCTCTAAACTAAGGCATTATAGAGGTAGTTACCTTCTGTGTAGTCCTTATTAGCACTACAGCCACTAAACACCCGAGTGGTTGTTTTTGTTTCTGTCTGAACTATTTTAAACATTTTAAATATGTTTCAAACCAGTCCTAATTTTACTACTCAATATGTTTTATACTGACATGTGTGTCTACATGCATCCACATTTGCACATAACATGGAATCAAACAGGAATAAGAGCTATCGTTATCGGCTTACAACAACACAACATCAATACACAAAATATCAAGGGACAGAGAAATAGCATTTTAATCATTCTATTATCAACTTTTATGGCTTTGCTGCAGTTGCATGTTGTACATATCACATGTCATGGAATTGCTAATGCTATCAGTGAACTGAGGATGGGCTTCCAGAAATGTTTGCTGTTCTTTGAAGCGATGTGGAGGGGAATTTGTTAATGAGCCGCCTGATGGGAAGAAGGATTGGTTTGATGTACAGTAATGTCTATGTAACACATTATTGATCAGCAAAGGGAAGTAATCCTCTTATTTGCCCCCCCTCCCTGTTTGTGGAGGTGAGCTTGTAGAGTCAGTCAGCTGCTCCAGTGGATAGGGATTATATTCAGTTTTTTTCAAAGGAAACTTCACTGTAGACGGGGCTCACTGAAGCTTGAACATATTTCAGACACATTTCTTTGTCAGACCATATATTTACTTGTATACACTCATCTCTCACCCTCTGGCATGTTAAGCACAGTATCTGCTGATGATGTTAAGTGTTTGTGTACTGTACATGTTAACCTTCCCTATCCCAGTTTAGGCTTACAACAGAGATGTTTCACACTGAAATCTACACGTAGAGCTTGTCTGGACTACAGCTGCATTAATGTGCTCTGATATTTATCAACAGTAGCCTTTGATGAAAAGAGAAAAGAAACTAATTGACGTGTTTCTAGTGCTAAATGCATATTTTGCCCAATAATATATTAATTTATTAATATCAACAGCACCACTCAGAAACATAAAAAAAGAATGCAAATGTTTTTTTGGAGTGGAGAAAAACTTTTCTTACTTTTTCTAACATCATACAGTATTGTAAATGAATCATATGTGGGGAAAAATGACTTAAGATGTCTTATAGACTTTATTATTTTAATCTGCTGGCACACTTCAATAAGGGATGCTCCCATTGGCTGTGGAACAATGGCTGCCGGAGAAAATTAGTCAATATTTTAGAGCTTGATACATTTTCTAACACAAGTGCTAAAGAATGAAGGGAAACTATACTCTTGTGGGTGAGTGGACGGGTACCAGTAGTCAATTCAAATAGTGTCCTTAACATGAGTTCTGATGAGCACATATTATGTTATGAAAGACCAAATTGATTGAATAATTAGTTTGTTAGAAGCAGAGTGACTAGGGCTGTAGTCGACCAAAGAAATTGTTAGTCCAACGAAGTGATGGCCAGTCCAGCGATTAAACGACCAAAATCAACCAAAGGATATGAGGGGGACTTACCAGAGTATTACAAAAACAAGTGACCTTACATTATTCAGGTGAAAAAATATTTAGAAAATATGGCTATAAAATAGGGCTGCACGATATGGAGAAAACATGCGATATTCGATAACGATATTATTGCGATATTTGAAAATAAAGCCTACTTTTCGAACATAGTAAGTTAAATTCACTACATTTCACAAAAATGTAAGTCCTGTATTTACAAGTCAAAACAGCGACAAAATCAAAACTTAACACAGATTAAACCAGGAATAAAACAACTCTAATCTGTGACTAAATTAATTAAATTACCACTAAAACTGGACTGTTTAATTATTTTTATTTAGTCACAACACATGTTCTTTTAAGGCTCTGGTGGAAAATGATTCTTCAGTGTAAATCTCAGATGGAAGACCATAGTGTTATTGTGATATATTTTTATTATTGCTATACGGATATTGCCTTTGCTGATATTGTGATAACAATAATTTTGCGATATATTGTGCAGCCCTACGATAAAATATATTGTTATCTAAAAATAATTGGTTCTTAAATAAAATGAAAAATAGACATTATCAAGTAAATAAATGAGACCACCATTGTTGATGCAAAAAGTGTATGCAACTGATCGACCTATAACGTTTTAGTTGACCAAGACCTCACCAATTAATCAACTAAGTGATCAGAGTCTGTCAGCCCTAAGAGTGACCCAAAATATTTTCTTGTTTGAGCAAAGTGAGTGACTATTGCACTGAGCACTGGTCTGTGTTTTTCTCATTTGTTTACATGTATTACTCTGTGCCACTGTCTGACCTGACCTGAACACATGTACTTTATAAATATATGACACAATAGTCTAACAATGAATCGTGTTATCTGTGTAAGTTAGTCCTATTAAGGAAAAAAAACTTAAAATTGCTTATAACAGGACTATGATATTTACATGCAGTTAAAAATCACATATTATTGAACTCTATACTTCCATGTAACTACACTGTCTGTTGCTAGTCAATGCCCAAAGCTATCATGATAACACTCTTATGCAGCGTCTTGTTGGATTCGAGCAATCCGTATGCTCCCAGCCCATTCTTCTTCTCCTTTTTCTTCACCAGCTGATTCACTGAACACACTCTTTGTCGAATGCTGACAGTGCACTGGGATCTGTGCGTGTATAGCCGGTCGCAGGAGGGCGGGAGGGGCCGTGTTTCCTTTTAATGCATCTGCTCTCCTCCTCAATGCAAGCTCCCACATTTATTCAGTCTCTTTTCCCCATCGCCGCTCTGTCTGTCTCATGTCACTTTTTTTTTTTCTTGTCTGTTTCTCCATCTAATCAGGCAATCTCCAAAGGATCTCCCATTCATCCCTCCATCTCTCGTCCTGTCTTGTGGATTTTTTTGGCTCCGCTCTTCTCCGCGTTTCTCCTCACTGCGTCAGGGATCAGCAGCAGACTGAGGTGGGTTGTGTGAGTGTTTTTTTTTTTTTTTTTTTGCTAGGTTTGAAGCTTCTCTCTCTCACTCTAACCCACCTCTCTTTCCCTCCTTGCGCCGCTCTGTCATGCTAGTCCACTCAGACAAACAGCCTCTCTATTCTCCAGCTTTTTACACTGTCACATACCATGCTACCGAGGTAACCCATCTTCCTCTTCTGTAGCTGCATTGGAAACGCTCTTTGCATACCGTATTATACTGTATTGCACTCTCTCTCTTTCTCTCCTCTGTTTCTCCTCTCTTCAGATTGTCGTTTATGTATAATGCATGTTCTGTCGTTTTGAATATTTGCCACAGACGCACTGGCCGGATTTCTAAAGACTTTAAAAATAGCCGTATTCCGAGTCACCTACAAAAATATGCAAAAGGATGCATCCATGCAAGAAGGAGCCTGACGATTCCTATTCACCTTACCTGCTCTGCTGGTGTTGCATTGCCATCTGTTGCAGTATCTCCCCCCTGAAGTGAAGATTTTTTTAACTTTTCTACCATTGCAGTTGTGGTTAGTGTAGCTGACTTGTTGTGACAGCTCTCTGTGTTACCATATCATTTCAATGTGTTAGTTGTTGTGAGCTCGTTTCTTTGCGTGCCTGTCTGCCCATGGGCTCTGGTCCAAAGGGGAAAGGCATAGGAGAGGCAGGCTGCAGCGTTTGCAGAGTTTGGTGCAATAAGCTGTTGAATGCTGAGAAAGAAAAGTCGCAAGCAGAAAGGCAGGTTTGTACGCAGGAGTGCCCTTTCTCTGTTCTGCTGTTTTTGTCTAAAAGATATAACCTTTTTGTGGGAATTACCTGAAATCAGAGTTTGTTGAGCAGCCTGTCTCTGATCAAGATTAGTCTGCAGATGTTTAACCATGCATTTTGGATTTTTATTCTGAGAATGAGGCATCTAGTTGCAATGATTTTAGTTATTATTATCAATTCTGTATAAAAGGCATAAAAAACAATGTAACTGTTAAAGCTACAGCTACAGCTCCATTACACTCACAACCCCCATTCACTCTATAACACAGCAACCTGCCTTTTTGTTTATTAGAAAATGAAAACCATTAACCATTAATTACATTTTTTCAATTCAGTTTTATTTATATAGCCCATTATCACAACAGCAGATATCAAAAGGAAGTTTAACTTTTAGCTTAAACTTCTAGCTCTGAATTTAGCATTAACATCTCATGAATGCAACCTCAATAGGTCTGCACCTTTCCTTGTGCCTCCCTCTTTTCTTGTTTTTGTTTGGGGCATTTCTTTGTGTAAGCACTACAGTAAGCAGAAGTAGCAATTGATGAAATCAACACTTTCTTAGCCAAGCTATACCAACCAGCCATTAATAATGTCCTTTATTCAAGAGCGGACAGCCTTTGATGTAAATGGCCTTCAATGTGATTGGCGTCATACACTAAACATCTGTGTGACTTTGTAAGGCTCCTGAAGGGGGCAGCACCAGCAGTTTTGGGCCAGACGCAAGGTGCAGTTAGTCACAGGGTTAACCCTTAAAGACAGACAACTATTCACTCTCCTGTCATCGATCATAGATTAACAGGTCAAGAGCACTTTGAGAGAACCAACACTAACACAAGGAGGACCTGCAGACTCCACACAGAAAAAGAATCAAATCCATAACAATAAAGTGATGCACTACCCATTTTTTTCTAATCAATAAAAAACGTTGCTCAGTACACGTTTTTTTTTTTTTTTACATTGGAACATTGTACAATCCACTAGTATTTTTTAAGGTTCCTATACTTCCTTCTTGTAATGCAACCAACAGGAACACAACAATTAGCTATGCCATTAACATCTGGTTATAGTTATCCTAATATCAATATCATATCACAGAGAAGCAACGCTGAGCTCAGTGCTTTTTTTTTTATACTTGGTAGTTTCATCATCCAAGAAGTAGTGGCTGTTTCAAACAAACTGGCAGCAAAATGCCTGGAACATCTCTGTGTATTTTTGTCGTGCGGCTGAGGCCAGTTCATTAAAATGTATTACACAAGAAAGCAGTATCTTTGGATGTCCCTAATGACAACCAAGTGGGTTTTAAGCAACATTAACAGATTTGTTGACATTCATTCTGTCCAAACATAGTAGTGCTTAGTAGTATTAAAGCTGCTTTGAACAACTTTAAATCTATGGGTTGTTGGTGTGCCATGCTTTTCTCGTTAGGTAATCATTATAACATTACTATTCATCTGTACCACTGCATACACAGGCCCTGGTTCTGCCTGCTCCTCCACTGGGGGGTGCTTCCTAAACTGGGCTCAGTAATCATTCTACACTTGAGCGTTAGTGGCCTGTCTAGCTTCATTAGCCCTGTTTTGGAGCTCCCATCGGGCATCGCACACACAACCACACACACAAACACAAGCTAAAGTGCGCACACACAAGCTTCAGTGAATTTATCATACGTTTCTGTAGCAGGTGTGTTCCCCTCCACCTGTTTTATTCTCGCTCTTTTTTACAACCTACATTTTTCATTACATTGTTTATAATGTACTATCATATTCCATACTATTCTAAAAAAAAGTTTGAACTTGTCACAAAAAGGTTTAATTATTTTGCAAGTTGGTTGAGAGCAAAGTCGGTGTTAAGTTAGAAATGCATTTTGGTGACTGGGGTGTGTTCATGTAAACTAATTTGAGAAAGATGAAGACTGGTGTTTAGAACATTTCTTACGCTGATAAAAACATGTTTCTTTTTAATAAATGTTTAATCATTAGCAGGGGTATTCATAGACTTTGAAACCTGCCATGTGTTGAGAGAGGAGGGTTTATTACCAAGACAGAGCAGTAAAGCAACAAAAACTGTTAAAAACAAAGTACATTTTGTATTTTTGATTAAAAAAAATAGCTTTGTGTGTATAGCTCTATCCAAACATCCTTCAGTGACATAGTTATGGCTTCATCTGGTTAACATTTTGTAAAAATTAAGTGATTTATAGTAGGATTTTTGATATTTTAAACAGGAACTATAAACCATATCAAGTATTTAACCACTTTAACCACACATGCTTCACTATTTGATTAATTGATTAATCAAAACACTAATCAACAGATTAATCCCTTATCAAAATAATTGTTAGTTGCATCCCTAGTGTCAGTTGTTATTTTGGTCACAAAATAAAAAGTCTAAAAAGAGAAAGCTTGTATGTTGGGTAGGAAGTGTTTATGTGCTGGAAGTTGTAATAACATTTTTTTCCCCCAAACTTTGCATGCAGTTTCATCTAATAAAGTGTATTAGTGTACCACTTACAGTCAACAGTAGAGCACTGGAACTCAATATTTTGAGTCTCTATTGTGTTGTAAACTCCAACAAAGCTATGATCTTAGTTTTTATGTGAACATAATGACATTAAGCACATACTTTTTTCTTTTTTTTTATCTTTTCAGGCTGCCCTTGAGCTTTAAAATACATGAGTAGACTGGGCTCCTTGTATTAACTTTTATAAGAGAACCAAGCCATACAAAATATGTAAAAAATAAGAAAAAAACTACTTGGGTTAAGAATCTTGGAATTGAGGTTGTGGACCAAATCACTCACAAAAAAGTTGGATGGCTTCATAATTTTGGAGGGAGACCTGTTTACTGTAGTTCGGGTTCAGAGTGTAATCTTCCCCTATAGCGATGTCTGGTGGATAAAGGTAGAAAGCCTTGTTTTTCTTTATATAACTCTTACTCAGGCAGACATTGCACGTCATATCAGTACTGCAAAATTGATCATAGTTGTTGCATATTGCAGGTTTTTAAACATGTTCACAGCTTTCAGGCTTCTCTGTGCAGTATCTCCTCTAAAGCTGCCATTTACTGTGTTCCTTTGTTTTAAAAATCCCTGCAAAAGTTCACAGATGCTATACCTCCCCTTTCTGATTTAGATGGATGATTTCACACTTATCTGTTATCACACATTGTACGCAGAGCTTGTTATCCTGATTGTAACAGCAGTAATCGATTTTGTAAACTGACTGTGGTATAATTGCATAGATGCTCTGGAAAGATCTTCCATCTATATGAACTTGTAACAGACTGTTTTCCAAGACTGAACGTTTTGGTCGGAGCAGCTCTAACCCATGTGGTCCATAACAGTGCAGCTTAGCGTCTGTAAGGAGAGAGGCAGCTGGAGCTTAGTCACAGAGAGGGCGGCTCACTTTAATGTGATTTGAAATATATGGACACTGGCGATGTTTTTTGTAAGATGGAGCTATTGTGTTGTGTACTTTTAAACTGTATAAAGTTTAGTCTGTTTTAAATCTGGATTAACCATAAACTTATTCGTAAGTCCTGGTTTGATCCATTTACAGGTAGTGTAGATGTGTATCAAATTAGCTAATATTGGTATTATAAGCACTTTTTTTCCATAGCATAAAAACCTTGTTAAAAACAAGTTGTGTATTGGTACATTGCACATTTAATTATGGCTTTTGCACACATAGCTAATGTTCAAAGCCAAAGAAAATTGTGGAAAAAAGGTTTCTGTGTTTTTAGATATTATGTGAGACTCTGATTAGGTTGTGACAAGGTTGAGGTTAAGCTATAGACAATACTACAGTTTAAAACATAAATAAAAGTGATAAAAATTAAAATGGAAAACTTTGAACATTAGCTATGTGTGCAAAACCCGGAATTAACTTCTCCACTTTTACATCCTAAGCTACCAGTTGAGCATACAGCCGTTACTCTTCATACTGTATCTGTTCTAACTGCCATGACAAGCTGCTGCTACTATTTAGGAATGCACATTTTTATTACAACATTGTTATAGTAAATAAAAGCAGTAATATCCATTCACCTTGCTCTTCTGCTTATTCCCGTTGTGGGTTCTGGAGCCTCTCCCAGTAACTTTGGGCCTTAGGCGGGGTACATCCTGGACACTAGCCAGCTCGTCACTGGGCTGACACAAAGACAGACAACCAGTCGCTCTCACTTTTATTCACTGGAGGCAAGTTAGAGACACCAGTTTACTTAACACATGATGTCTTTGGAGAGTGGGAGGAAGCAAGAGCACCTGGAGAGACATACACTCCATCCAGAGAGTTCGTGTCGTGTTGGCTTGAGGATCAAACCCACAACCTCCTTGCTGGGAGGCCATAGCACTAAATGCTCTGCCACCATGCCCCCCCCCCCCCGAAAAAGTAGCAATATAATATAGAGTAGTAGATGACACTCAAGCCACAACAGCTTACAAGTAGGGCTGGACAATATATCGCAAAATTATTGTTATCGCAATATCAGCAAACGCAATATCCGTATCGCAAGAATCTAAATATATCACAATAACACTATGGCCTTCCATCTGACAGAGATTTACACTGAAGAATCATTTTCTACCAGAGCCTTAAAAGAACATGTGTTGTGACTAAATAAAAATGTTTTATGTAAATGGTAATTTAATTAATTTAGTCACAGCTTAGCCTCGTTTTTTCCTGGTTTAGTCTGTGTTAAGTTTTGATTTTGTTGCTGTTTTGACTTGTAAATACAGGAACTTACATTTTTGTGAAATGTAGTGAATTTAACTTACTCTGTTCAAAAAGTAGGCTCTATTTTCAAATATCGCAATAATATCGTTATTGCAATTTTCAACATAGTTTTTGCATCTCGCATGTTTCCTCCATATCGTGCATATAGTGCTGCTCCCAAGCACGAATAAAGTGAGATCAGGAAAGGCATCTGACATAAAATCTATGCCAAATTAGTGCGCACAAGGGTGTAGATGATTTGCTGAGGCGACCCTAGAAGGAAAAGGCAAAAGGGAAGAAGAAGAAGGTGGTGCCAGAAGAGAAAAATGTTTATGTCATGGTTCTAGCTGCGATTTCTGAGACTAACTGGTGTAGCATAATGTAAGACAACATCCTTTTTGTTATTAAGATATCCTGTTACCTATCGTACACTGTGTTTTTGATCCTCATTTCACCTTCCTATTGCACATCCCTTACATTTTAAGCTGTTTGTCTTTGTCTGGACATCGCTCATTGAGATAGTATCGGTCAGTCCTGTCTTATGTTAATACCATATTTCTGCTGTGTGCCAGGTTTGCCTTTTGTACTCCTCAGAACTTAATAAATCACCTTAATGGAGAAAATTATCCCTGGAATACCCCTTATACAGGCCTGGATAATGCGTTGGTCGGCTAATAAAAAGCTTATCTTACAGCCCTGAGAGAGATTTAAAATGGCCATTTGCTGCGCCTGAGTGTTCTCGGATCAAGCCCACAAATGGAACAACATGGAGGAAGTATTGAACACCAGAACCCTGAGCTCACTTTGCCCGCTCCACTCTTCGATACAAATTGCATGGGCTATGTCTTTGTATTTTTATCTCCAGCTTTGAAGAGGGTTTTTTTTTAGATTATTGACATTTTCAGTAAAAGATAGGTAGGTATTTAACAACTCATTTTTAACATGCATTAATTACTAGTGAGTGAGTGCAGTAACATACAAGTACAAACATTTTAAAAATTGTCTTAGTCTGCAGGGGGACACAAGCCAGTGCAGCTTTAGTGCTGGTCCCAAGCCTGGAAAAAATGGAGAGGGTTGCATCTGAAAGGGCATTCAGAGTGAAACTTATGCCAAATGAATAAGTGAATAAGTTTACTGAATGCTAGGAAGCAAATGATTTCCTGTGGTGACCCCAGAAAGAAAAAGCCAAAGGGAAAAGAGAGCGAGCAGTAACACACCCGGACAATGTGATTCATTTTCAGACTATTGCTGCATGATTTTAGTTTATTCATACTGGTGTGTGTTTTTGGCATGTTTTTTTTAGACAATGAGCCAATTTTTGAACTTTTATGCCACTCTTTGACCAGGCGCATGTCCAGGCAACCCTGTGACTGAAGGACAGCTTCCTCAACTATCTTAGTTTGGATCTCTTATACTTATATAAAACATAAAAACTAGCTTTTTCTCAGCGGGAAAAGCTCAAAACGGCCATAAAAACATTTTGCTTGTTTCTCTGCCATAGAACTTTGTTCACCAAAAAAAAACAAAAAAAAACAAAAACATTTTGTAGCTCTTCCCAAACTCTGCATACAATCAATCAATCAACATTTATTTATAGAGCCCTTTACAACACTCAAGGTGACCAAATTGCTTTCCAATACAATCAAATAAAATCAAATTAAAATCATAATAAAACAATAAAATCTGAAAAGATATAAATACATTCATACAACAAGTTATAAATAGTGTGTCACAGCATTACTAAGTGTTGAAAGCCAGTCTGAATAAATATGTCTTAAGCCTGGATTTAAAAATACCAAAGTCTGTGATGGTTCTCATATCAGAAGGCAGCTTGTTCCAGAGTCTGGGCCCGGCCACAGAGAAAGCCCGACCACCCCAGTGTTTGTATCTGGCTCTCAGTACTGCCAAGAGGAGTTTATTAGATGACCTCAAGGCCCTGTTTGGGTTACAGACTGCCAACAACTCAGTAAGATAGGGTGGGGCAATGCCATGCAGAGCTTTGAAAACAAAGAGTAAAATTTTAAAATCAATTCTAAAAAAAAAACAGGGAGCCAATAGAGCGAATAAAGGACTGGGGTGATGTGCTGACCTCTGGATGTGTTAGTTAAAAAACGGGCTGCAGCATTCTGCACTAGCTGCACAGAGAGTCTGACTGAGATTGCCTTAATGTTTTTCTCAAAACACTCGTCTTTAACTATTCTCACTTTCCAGTTCTAACACATTTGTTTCCATTTTAATAAGCACTACAAAAACAAATGGCTATATTAAATTAATTTCTTTCATAAAATTAATAAAATCTGCCCTACATATCAGTCCTAAAATATTGGCAGTGTTTATTGGCCATTGGCTGCTTCGGCCATAGAAAAACAAATATCTGTTGACCTCTAAATGAGACTACAGTAAGGTTGGACAAAGCTGAGCTGCTCAAACAGTGGCACAGGGTAACACATGTAAACAAATGAGAAAAACATGATCAGACATATTTTGAGTGACTTTGCTGCTGGCTAAACTAGTTTGTTCCTTCTTTTGGTAACTCATGTTGGAAATGTTTAAAAGGAGAAAGCTGTGTGTTCGTGTGCTGTTGGAAGGTGGCTGAGTGTGAAATGTGTATCACAGACTTTGTTGTGCTCACTGCTTTTATTTCAGTGTTGCTGTTGTCATTTCAACTTTTCCCTTCTGGCCTCACCACAGAAACTCACCCCTCCATACTAATCAGTGATTTGCAAATTTCGGATGCCCTTCCTGATGCAACCCTCTGCATTTATTCAGTTTTGTGGCAGCATAAAGAGTACACTGCATAAATTATTTCTTTTCACTCAGGTTGGTTAGCTCTTAGTGCTACAAACAAGTCTGATTTAACTTTAGCTTCTCTTTGCTATTTTAATAACGGTTCAATATTATCAATTACTCAGACCACATGAATGCAGCTTTACTCTGAGCTGAGGACTCAGGGCTCAATAGTTTGATTCTCTCTTGTTCTCGCAAACTCAAAAGTCAGCAGTCCAGTTAGAGGGCTTATTCGAGCTTTGGCCATTGTCCAGCTTAGCTCTGCATGTAAATGTCCTGACTGTTTCTTCCACTGATGTTGTGTCCTGCTGATTTAAGTCATGTTGTTGTTGTTTTTCCCGTGTTTCAGTATTGTGTGAGTGTCAGAGGTGATCTGTGAGCGGTAAAGGCCGGTCTGTATTTGTCTTGACACACAGCCTCAGTGTGGACAAGCCATCTGAATTATGGCAACAACGGCGCAAGTGCGAGGACGGATTTAGAGCTGACTTTTGGAGCTGACATGTATGTGACTCGTCGGTCTGTGTGTGATGGCTGTTATTATCGATGTAAATATGAGAGCCATGAGAACATGACTCCAGTGTTTCCTACGTGCTTCTAATAGGTCTGCGGCAGGAGGAGTCAACATCAGTGCTTGTTGTTGCTTGTTGTTTGGGATGTGTGGTTTGTGCAGGGACTGTTTGAGTCTGTTCTGTCTGTTGCTTGACTTAGAGGGCATGTCGCTTGCCCTTTCAATTGTTTGGATTATATACACATAAAGGTACGCATGAATAAAATGTAATTATTTCAATGAATGTGCGTGTAGTGGTGCTTTATGTTGAACTGTACAAACAGCCAGTCACCTCACACAAGACTTGTATCATAAATCCACAGAGGTGATAAAGCCCAAAGTGCACAGGAAGTTTTTGTCAATTTGTTATTCTGTAGAAGGTGCTCAGGAGCAAAAAAATTGCAAAAAAGTGAAGAAAAAAACAAGGCACTCTTCATTTACCTGAAGTATAAAAGCCTTTATTTCATGTGGCACCCTCTGAGTTCTGGAAATGATGAAGGCTGTTTGTTGGCTGCTACTCGTGGATCTAGGCACAAGCCAGCGCACTATGTTCTATAAACATTAAATGAAGGCTTTAATACTTCAGGTAAATGAAGAGTGCCGTGTTTTTTTCCACAGTTTTGCTATTTTTTTAAACTGAGCATTGCTTTCATTTTTAGGGCTGATGGCCCTGGTTGCTTTGTTGATTATTCGGTCAGTGAGGTCTTGGCCGACATAAATTTTATTGGTTGATTAGTTGCATGAATTCTTCACTTTAAAAAAGCTGGTCTAATGTATTACTTGATAACTTTTATTTTTCATTTTATTTAAGCTAGCATAGATGTTTTTAGATAACAACATAGTTTACAGCCATCTTTTCTAAATCTCCTAAAAAATGTAAAGTCCCCCTAACATAACTTTGGTTGATTATTGTATGGATTTCCTGAGTTGTTAACGACATCTGGTGAAAATTCATGTCAGTACCATGTCAGAAATATATTTGTTGAGAAAAGTGGCGATGTGTTCAATACTTATTTTACCCGCTGTTAGGGATACACCGATACCAATAGCGATACCAGTATCGGGTATTGGTACTGATATCATGTCCAAGTACTCGTACTCATATTCATAAAAGTGTCCCGCGCTTTACAGCGCTGTCACGTGACATTCCCCTCTCAGCTGAGCCGAGAAACGTGGAAGGATTTCAAAGTGAACTGTATAAAGATAAAAGCAAAACTGACTCTACATTATGCTCAATCAGACATCCCAACTCATACGTGAGTCCTAAAATTTAAGCAGTTGTCCTTTTGTCGTCCTTTTGTTGTCCTAACCCTAACCCTGGCATATTAGACTTTAGTGCGAACCAAGGACTTTCACGGTAAGGTAAACAAAATGCTGCCTAAAAACTTCATGCAAATACTCCCGCTTTTTTTTGTTTTGTGACATGACGTAAATGCCTTTTCAGACTTGCAGAGCTTTCCAAAGCAGGAGCACCAAAGACAGGTTGTGGGACAGATGGATGGCTCTGTGGGAGGCAGAGGGACCACGTACACAAACACACACAGGAATCCTATGTTAGGGGTGCGTCTGAATTAGGCTTTTCTGAAAAATCCTGTTAAAACTATTGGGAAAACAGACAGTTGATGTAATGATGTGGGATTATACTGTTCTAGTGTAGAACTTTGTTTTATCATTTTTATGTGACTTTATTTTTACACAACCAATATTGGGATTTTTTTTTGTTGAGTCATTTGGTCAGCAACCTGGATTTGTTTCCCAGTTTGGGTGCATTGGCTTGCTGTCTGAGAACTAACTAGAGCTGCACAATATTAAAGAAATTGTGATAACCGTTTTGAATAACGTAACAGCACTATGACTCACAAAAAGTTCAGTTAAATAAAAATGTATGAAGAGTCATTTTACAGTACATTCACCAATTCATCTAATGTGCACTATATTTCCAAACGTATTAGCTCACCTGTCTTCACACAGTTATAAACTTAAGTGACATCCCATTCTTAATCCATAGAGTTTAATATGACATCAGCCCACCCTTTGCAGCTACGAGTCTGACGTTCTCGTCCAACGTCAGACACTGATGTTAGACAAGAAGTCCTGGCTCGCAGTTTTTGCTCCAATTCATCCCAAAAGTGTTCTGTCAGGTTGAGGTCAGGACTCTGTGCAGCCCAGTCAAGTTCTTCCACACCAAACTCACTCATCCATGTCTTTATGAACCGTGCTTTGTTCTGTTATTTGGGTGGGTGAGTGAATACTTTTGGAAATATAGTGTATGTCTTAACCCAAGGATTAAACCCACGCCTACGGCAGGAGCACTAGCCACTCTTCCACTGGCCAAAACTGGGGCAAAAACAAATAAAATCAGGACTAAACCGGGTCTAACTAAGTACTAAACTAGAACTAAACCAAGGACTATCCGAGTTCAAGCTTCTGTTTGCAGTGTGTGCTTGTGTATGAGTGAGATCAAGGGCACACACCAGGAGAAGAGTCCAGAAATATCCCAATGTTAAAAGTCACCCTAGGTAACAGCACACATTTAAATCCCTGTAGTAGGCTGCGATTTCACATCTCCTGTCCTACACACATCCCGCTGGCAGCCTCACAGTTTACTCTCTTAATGTAGCAGTGCAGATGGCGCTGTGATTCTCAGTAACACCTGGCCACATTGCACTGGCGCATGTTATCACAACACTTCATACACATACAAGTAGGGCTGATAGCAATGAAATAAAATGCAGTATTAATTTATTTATCTTATTCTGTTTATTGAGATTAGGGGTTGTGGGTGTCTAGAGCCTCTCCCTGCAACTATGGGCCTTAGGCATGGTACACTCTGGACAGTGGCCAGTGTGTGTTGTTGTTGTTGTCAATAATGTTATTTAGTTTTCTGTGTCTGACAGTAGGATATGATTATCTTTGCAGAAAAGCTAGTTTTACAGTCCATAGCTTGTTTTTATAAAAACTGAAAGACTGAATGATAGTTTTGCTTTGTTGTCATGATAATTGCAGGTTTACAAGACACTAGTGGTGTGATTTATTATTTATTATTAACATCTCCAACATCTTAATTGCCAATGAAAACTAGCCTTTTTGGCTAATTTGGGAACATTTACATTTGTTTGAATGTTCATTAATGTGCACTGTCCCTCTTATCAAATAAATAAATGAAGAAAATTAAATACATTTAAATGATTAAATAAAAAAATATGTAATTTGTGTAAATTCATGCAACATTTAATAACACATAGGCCTGGCCAACACGAAACATTAGTGGATTATCTTGGCCAGTGGTTCGCAAACTTTTCACACCAAGTACCACTCCAGAAAATACTTGAAAAAAACTATTTTACCATTTTAGTAATGAGCATTAGCCTCATTAGCATTAGTAATTAGCATTAATGAGCACTAAACCAGGACTAAACCAGCGTTAATAAACTAGAACTAAACCAGGCCTAAACTAGGTTTGAACTAGGATTAAACCAGAAATAAACCAGGACTAAGCCAGTACTAAGCAGTAGTCAAACTTCAAAATGATTCCCAATCAATGCAAAAGATTCTTGAGTACCTCCAGACGAAGATTGTGTACCACCAGTGGTACCTGTACCACAGTTTGAGAACCACTAATCTATACTAAAATTGTAATGTTGGTTTAAAACAATTGCTATTTGCTAGTTTTTTTTTCAAAATCATTTATCATACGCACGTCTTCCCAATAGCACCACAGCCTCAAGGATACACAAACCAGCGTAAACAAACACTTGAACTTGCTCTGTGACTGTGCCCAGGCCAGCAGCATATATGTGGACATGAATAAACTACATTATATTAACCATTCATGCCTGGGGTACCCTGTCCATTTCTTCTGCTCGACCTCACAAGCACTATGGCTCTGTGTAGGTACTTATGGGCTGACGTAATACAGCCGTGTTGAAGTGTGTCAGTGTTTGGACTGAAAAAAAGAAAGGATGATGAATACCGAGTGTCGGCCTTCCTCCTGTCCTCTTATAGGAACCTAAATAGCTCCTGTGTTAAAGCATGCTCAGATGGATCTATACATGTCAGGGCAGTCATTGTGTGGGCACTTGCATGTAGCCATTAGCTCTGGCCTCCTTTCTGTGTGAGGACAGTATGCTTGATATACTGCAGCTTTCACTTTAAATTCTGTTTTTCTCTGCTTCCATCAAACTGGAAATATGAAATAACTTTGCTAGTATTTTTGTTTTTTGTTAGCTCTATCCAGAAGGTTATGTTTTTGCTGGCATTGGTTTGTTTGTCTGTGTATTGGGTGGAACTGTATTGCCAGCTGATGGATTTCAGCGCTCTGCAACTGATTCTGTTTGATTTCTGACCTACGATTGTATTAATTTGAGAGTAAAAAGCCCTGGAATTTGTTGTGCTACCCTGCCTCAGGCCTATAGTTGCACAGAAAGGCTCCAGCCACAGGAATAACATGTAAAAGGTGAATTGATTTACTTTTTCCCTAATACTTATTCTAAACAAAGCAGCAGCAGGAAACATGAAAATAATAATATGAACATTTAAATGTGAGGAACCACTTTACTTTGTCAAAAAAGAAATATTTTACTTTAACGTCGACCACAATAGACTTTATTCTTCTTCTATTACCCGTTTGGCCCTCTAGGGTACAAAAGCTAGTCAAGAAGGGAATGCACTTTAAGATATAGACAAATAGGAATGTGTGTATCGTGTATACCATTAGCAGAGGCATATGTTTGTGTAAGTGACCCTGCTGAGTCCTTCAGAGTAAGTCAGATCTGCTGTTTATGTGATGGAGGGCTCTGTACCTTCTGTGTAACAGAGTCGTGTAAGCATCTGATCCAGAGAAGGATGCATCACTGTCTCTCAGCGAACCTCAGCTAAAGTGGTTAACCTGTGAATCACACATTACTTACATTACAGTCTGTGCTTTACATTGTACCTTTTTATTTAAGGAGCTCACTACCTGGGAATGCAAGTAAAAAGATATGAGAAGCGATCTCACCCATTTAAACAGGTATGATACGTTTAACCTGGGCACAACAGGGTTCTGTGGGGCTAATGAGTGTGAAGTTTTGGCCAAATGCCCAGTGCCATGTTTGGACAATCCCAAACAAAGAATTTCACAGGAACACCCCACAGCCAC
The DNA here is from genome assembly GCA_020698575.1 of Bostrychus sinensis. NCBI lineage: Eukaryota > Metazoa > Chordata > Actinopteri > Gobiiformes > Eleotridae > Bostrychus > Bostrychus sinensis. The sequence continues at coordinate 11,812,148 of CM036241.1, read as the reverse complement.
TGTTGGCACGTGTTGAAGGCCTGATGTACTGGGCTTGTTCCACTGCCACAGGACCTGGGCACTGCAGAAACTTCCACAAGTGATGGTTTCAGATAAGTTGTGCGCACAGCTTGGTACTGAGATTAGTGGTCTATCTTATTCATTTTTACATCCTGGAGAAAAATAAAAATGTAATAATTTAAACGTTCTAGACAGCAGGAATGAATAGTTGTTGTTTATATATTTGTTAAAATTTACTATGAATTAATATAACCCAGATCTTGTAGAAGTTGGTGTGAAATTATTAAAGCTGTTAGTGTTTGTGTTGACTGATGGATTAAATCTGAGCAAACACAGAAAACTCTTAAGAAATGCATAGTCTTTAGCTTTTATTCTAATTATAGACACTAATTGCTAAAAAAAAGTTAAACAAAATGGCTCAATGTCAATACACACGCTAATGCTTTCCAATCAGGTTCTGATATTATTTGCATGTGGTCATTGGTTATCAGTTAAAAAATTATATTGTTCATTTATAATTGGAAATTCTTGGTGACTAATGATAATTCCTCCATTAAAAATTTATATTTATTTTTTAGCTTCTGATATCTTTTTTTGGAACTTAGATGTTTACGAACACTAAAAGGGTCAAGACAGCACCACCACGGTATAGTAGGTAGAGCTGCAGCCTTGGTGTCGTGGGTTCTAGTCCGCACTTACACTTTGCCCAGTGTTGCTCCTCACTCGCTTTCCATGATTTCCTGTCACTTCTTGACTGTGCTATCCAAAAATGTAGACATTTTTTTTTTAAATCAACAATAAACTCCTCTATAAACCAGAAAGATCCCACTATTTAGTTCAAATTGAATTGTGCAACAGGTCTACAAATTAAAACTGTGTTTTAAAATCTGCTTCATGTAAATAAGTTGAACATTAAAACTATATTTAACCTGCTGACAACCCACTTTTGGGTTCTGACCCACAATTTGGTAACCACGACCATATGCAGTAAGCATAATGAATATTGCAAGTCTGTGCTATTTAAAATGGATTTAAATTAAAATATCCATAATTGTATGAATTTCACTGGTCTCAGTTGTTCCACTCTCTTTTTGTTGCTGCACTGCAAAGTATTTTAAAATTCAACATTATTCTGTTACAAGCATATACTTAGATAGATACTAGCTGCTGTGTTGTTGACGCTAATCTAGTGGTTATAATGTTGCTTTACACCTTGCCCTATAATCTATGACTGGTATGCTATATATTGCGCTGGCTTCTGTTTGGGTATTTTGGGTTGGTTTATGGGGTGTTTAAACAGGTGGTGAACTCAGAATAGATCTAGCCCACCCCCTGTATGTTTACCACAGATATCCTTCTGCCAATATGAAGCGGCCACATAGAAGATGCTTGAATATCAGTTTAGCATATGAAAGACCTGCATATACCTGTGTGCATGTTATATAATATTTTAATCTATAGACCCTTTCACAAGTCACATGGCCGGAAAGCTGCACCCACAGTTTGGATATAAGATTAGTATTTTCTTATTTTTATTGTGGGAGCAAACTAAAAACATTAAATAAGATGTTTCAGACAGCAAAAATTAATGAATGTTGGTAATATATTTGTTGAAAAATGACTTTGTTTAATAGCTCCTTAATCTTTTCACTTTGTGGTGCTTGATTTTGCTGCAAATATAATGGCTAAGGCTTACTACTCTATTGAAAATGTATTATGGCCTACGTAGCTTGTAGCATGATTCTGTTTTCTGTATTCTGTTTATAAACACTGAAAAGGTCTAAAGCCATTTGCATGTTTTTAGGGGTGTAACTATATCGATGTATCGATTTTTTTTTTCCTACAATACAACTATATTGACACACATTACCTTGTATCGAATCATACCATTTTCTTGCAAGTGTGTATCGATATACATGGAATATCGATTGATATTATTGGAAATATCGATATGAGAAATTTGCATGTTAAAATAAAATCTGATATGTCTTTTTGAATGTAATTTTTCTGTTTTTAATTAAATAAACTTTTATGATTTTTGGCAAAAAGTTGCTGTATTGATTATCGATATGGAGGTGTTGAATCATATGGAATCTTATTGTTCCAAATTAAGAGTATCGTTCTTGAATCCTATCGAAACACTTCTTATCGATACGTATTGTATCATTGCAGAAACGTATCGTTACACCCTTACATGTTTTGTATGATTGGCTGTATTGGGCATCCTCATCGACTTCATCAAATACAATTTCCAAGCCACATGAGAGGGTCCATCTAATACTGACTACTGAAAACTTATGTGGGGCTGCTGGACTAGACAAACTGCAATGCATTTTTTAGTGCTCTATTTGGATTAAAATTTGAGTTAGGAGATCCTGCGAGTGCACTTTGAAGTTGCTGTTGAGAAGCCAGCCAGTATCTCAGTCTTGCAGGGAGGGGGAAGTTCCTGCTCGTGCAAAACATAACCATACTAACACCAAGGCAGGCCTCAAAATGAGAAGTGTGAAAGCTTAGAGCAGAACAAGAAAGTGCGGCACGGAAACGTCATCTCCTCCTTACACTTTGTCAGTCAGTCCTCAGTGACCTTCCTCTAAGAACAGGATGGGTTGGTTGAGTAAAATAGCAGGAGACACAGCCTGAACCCAGACCTTGGCCTGGTTAGACCTGCTTAGTTTTGAAAATACACCAGAGGGTTGTCTCTACTTTTCTGGCTGTGAGAAACATAGTGAGAACGTGGTTAAATATTTTATGTGTTCAGTGGTGGTACATAAAGGGAAGTCCTTAAGCAGATTCTTTAGTGGTGTCTAGTTCTAGCCGGTTCATTATTTTGTTATTTTTGGTGATGGCAGAAACAGGATGTATATGTTCCTGTGTTACTGGTTTGGTACAAAATATTAATAGCGAATGAAACTCCTAGACTAGCTTCAAAATGTGGTCTACAGTCGTTACTCACCCTTGAACATCATTAAAAAGTAACTTAATTTGTTCCCTGCGTGTTTTTGGCATGTTCTAATTTTTACTAATTGGTTCTGATATTTACTACTGTCTTTATGTTATGTGTATTGTCTTGATTGTTTGTCATGTGCCTGTTATACGTCCTTTTTTTTTGCTATCCTGGACTAAAGATGAAAATTAGCCCATGTGGCTAACAGTGGCACATTTACATGCTGGACTGATGGACACGTGTTAATTAATGAGCACTGTCCCATGTTAAATAAAATAAACATCTGGAGCTGTATTTGCTATATGTTGCAAAGACAGTCACTTTAACTGCTTGGCTAATATTTGCTAATCTTTTGGCTGATAATTGCACCGATGTCTTTTTGCTTGTATCCTCTTCTTCTCGCCTAGACAGCCCTGTTTTGGGGGACTTTTTGCAGTGTTATAGGCTAGCCTGTCTTTGATGAATAACCTCTAAAGCAATGGTTCTCAACTTGTGGCTCGGGGCCTAAAAGCGGGTCGCTGAAATGTAATGCTGCACAATATATCGTAAAATTATCGTTATCGCAATATCAGCAAACTATCCGCAATATAATATAATAATATCCGTATCGCAAGAATCTAAATATATCACAATAACGCTGTGGTCTTCCATCTGACAGAGATTTACACTGAAGAATCATTTTCCACCAGAGCCTTAAAAGAACATGTGTTGTGACTAAATAAAAACGTTTAAAAAGCCCAGTTTTAGTGGTAATTTAATTAATTTAGTCACAGCTTAGCCTTGTTTTATTCCTGGTTTAGTCTGTGTTAAGTTTTGATTTTGTCGCTGTTTTAATTTGTAAATACAGGAACTTACATTTTTGTGAAATGTAGTGAATTTAATTTACTATGTTCGAAAAGTAGGCTCTATATTCAAATATCGCAATAATATTGTTATCGCAATTTTCAACATAGTAATCGAATATTGCATGTTTTCCCCATATCGTGCAGTCCTACTGAAATGTTTTCAGTGGGTTTTGGGCCTTTGCCAGGCCAAAAAAAGAGTTTAATTTCTAAAAATAAAAAATAAATTTACACTCCTTAACAGCAGGTGGCAGTGTGAGTCATATAGAAGAGAATAGTCATGGCTTGTTGTTATAGAGTGATGGTGGGTCCCGAAGCCAGATCAGTTGAGAACCACTGCTCTAAGTTACCACTATTATAGATTTGTGTTGAAAGAAGCCGTCTCCACCTCGCACTCACAAATCTCTTTCTGCAGCGCTCATTTTGCCCAGGTCAAAGCAACAGACTCTAACATTTAAACATAATTTACCATCTCAAAAATACAATTACCCCAAAGTTCATTTTGAGACAATGACATTGCAAACCTGACTATGCACCAAACTTTTTCAAGAAAAGCAATAATCTGACATTTCTTTACAGTGTGACATTTTTCAAAACACTATTACACACAATATAGTTTTTTTACTGCTCATGTGAGGATGTTTTAAGATGGGCCGCTGGACTGGTGTTACAGAGCGCTGCTGTTTTCTGCTCAGGGCCTCCATGGACCGTCCCGCTCTCCGGTGCCCACTCAGCCTTTTCCCACAGCATCTGCACAACTGCACTTTCCGCCAGAACCTCGTGTCTTTCCCCATTACTTATTTCAGAAATTGTTGTGTTGTGCGTTAGCTTCTCCTGGGGCCACTCGCCCGTCCTGTTCCAAGCGCCTCCAGACACTTCCTGCATTTACCACCAGATTTCATTAGGAACCCGGGCCGTGGAGTTTTCCAGTCCATGTTGGAAGCATGCAGGATCTGTCAGAGTGGAAGGCAGTACCCTGAGGGGACTCACTGCATCCTGTGCTGCTGCTGGAAGAGCACCACTGTGAAGGTCTGGTAGATGAAGCATGAACGTAGGGCTGCACAATAACAGAATAACATGCAATATGCAATAACAAGTTTAAATATTGCAATAACTTTATGAATGGCGATATCTGGATACTTCTAAGGTTGAGGCTTTATAAAACATAGACATAGTAAATGTTCAATTCAGTTTGAATTATTGAAGAGATACAAGGCTCTGAACTCACTTGGTCAAGACTGGGGTTAAATAAAAGCCTACTGAAGACAAAAGATTGAGATTTTTACTTAAAAAGACTATATTATGATTATTTCATTGGTCATTGGTAATAACATAATTTGATTTAATTGATTTGACTTTTTTGTGAGATGGAAGACCATAACATTATTGCAGTATATTGTTATGATATGGATATTGCATTTACCGTGACATTAAACTTGCAATAAAATAAATAAATAATAATAGTATTTAATATAATAATAAATAACAATAGTGTATCAAATCAGCAGCAAAAGTTCAGCAAGCAGTTTTAGCAAGAAAAAAAAAATTAAACTCTTGTAGTGTCCACCATCTTTTGTCATGACAGTACAGAAATTTCAATAGAGAACGGGATCATAATGTCACATTGGTGGTGACAAGATATTTTCAATAACAAAACAACGGAGCAATTTAGGACGTAAATTACTCTGTTAGCGTTGACACAAAAGTATTCTGATACTTTAGTGTGCGATAAATATTCACCAAGAGTGACAAAGCAGTAAAAGAGTTGTTTCAAGGCTCGTTTGTTTACTTTTTATGCCACTGTTTTTAATGCAACTCTATGGCATTTCTCTGACTGTGACCACCAACATGGCAGATTCATTACTCAACGGTCGTTTCATGACGTAGGTTCCCGATCTTTATTGTTGGCTTAGTCCAATGATAAAAGGAGTTTTAAAATGCAAAATGTCTAATTTGTGTGGCTGCAATTCAAAATAAACTTAACCTAGGTAATAATTTTATGGACTAATGTGTCACGTACATAGCTTACTCAGATTAAGTTGTTCGCTAATACTACACATTAACAAAGCGTTCACAGCCATTTATCTGCAGCGTGTCTTACAAATACAGAAGATAATCTCCTATCAAAATTAACCAAGATGGCACCGACTAATACAGAGCGAAACTGATAACATCTCTCACTTGATTAACTGTGTTTATTTCTTTTCTTCATCACCTGTAGATTTTGTTTGTCTGTGTTGTTGTTCAGTCCTCTGTGGGATTCTTTTTCTTCATCTTGTAGCAGTAAAGTCCCATTGATGTCCAACTTAATGACCACATTCAAACAAACTGACTTTTTCCACAAGTCTTTGTAAAACTGGCTTTGGTTGCTGTCCCTGTTCAAAAATAAGAACAGAGCTGCTCATAATACAGGGAATTCTGGTGTTTTACAGCAAAACCTGCAACAATTCATCATGTTTTTTGGGTTATGTCCCGCCCTGTGTTTCTCTTTTTTTTATTATTTTTTTTATTTCTCTGATTGGTTACTCTGCCTGTGATTGTTCTGTCCGTAGAAATGAAACTCAAGTGAAGCAATACCAAACTACTTTGTATAGAATAGGAAAAGAGTTAGTCTCACTCCAGGCTGTGAGAGACCACAATAACTAAGAAACAAGTTTAGTCAGTGACAGAGTGGCCAAAAATGTTACTGATGGACAGCAAATTCATGACTATATCACTGGTTTTCTCAGAACATGCTCAGGGCACTTTGCCTTGAGTAAACTGTAAACATGGAGCAGTTTTGTGGTTCTTATTATCTACTACTCTTTTGCTTTTATAATGGGAACCAGACAATAATCCAAATTTCTGTACATAAAAACCTACTGTTGATTTAAAATTTCAGTTTTTAGTTTTGCCCGTGATGATACATTTATATGAATTTGACCATTTTTCTTCTCACTTCTGTACAACTCAGTATGGAAGGAAATTTTTGAAAAAAATCACTTTTAAAAGAAGCGTATTCAATAGTGAACCATAAAAGCAGCCTGTCTCCTAAGAGATCCAGGGAGTGGCTAGAAAAACACTGTGAAAAGGTTACGCCAAGTGAGTGCCAGAGCTCGCCGGCCCGTGTCCAGTCAGTCTCCGTCAGGCCTGCAGTTAAAATGTCATGTGCCAAGTCCAAGGGTGTGAAGCTGGCAGAAGGAGTCCACGTGTCCTCAGCTTACACTCCAGGCTTATTTTTATTGTGGTGCTGCTTTAAAAAGAGAACAAGAACAAGAGAAAGCTGGTTTCAGATTTCTGCTGCAGTGTGCTCCTGCCTCACTGCACCAACGATCCTCTGCACCAAAGACTTCATCGCATTTTTACATAGAGTGATACAAAGTTTATTGATCCTGTGGGAAATTTAGGCATTCAGCTGGAGCTTGCCAAGAAGTGTGTAATAATGTAGCTATTCTTTCATTTTTAATCGTCTTAATTGCATACAACAAAGCTAGCGTAATTTGTTCATGAGTGAGTACAAGAGCATGCAGAAGTGTTAAGCAAGGACACGGATAGCGCTGATTCATCTGGAGCTGTGTCAGTGATAGGCTCAAAATGGCAGCGTGGATATTTAATACATTAATAACTATAGGCAGGCCCGAGCCGTAATGGACTTATTTGTGCATTAATTGCAAAGCGACATACAAGGCGTTTTACACACAGCACACCTGCCCACACTGTGTTTAGCCTGTGTGTAGGTTTGGTCACGAGCTAATTATGTCATTTCAACCCACGCTACATAAGGTAATATGTAATATGTGTGAAAATAATGAACAAGATGTGTGAAAGTACGCCCTTTTATCTGCGTTTATTTGGAGAAACTGTTAAGTTGTATAGTATACTGTGATTATGTGCTAATCTGAGAAAAAATAAATGCATAATCTAGGTTTATTTTATCAAGTTTACATAGAATGGTTTACACACTCCTTCACATCAACTTTGAAGAAAAATAACAGCACTTTTCCACGATTATCCAGTTTTTTGATGCATGCATGTATAGTCAGTACAGTTAACTGTGAATTAAGTCTTGATTAGTATGCCATCCAACATAAATAATAAAGCCTATTCAGCTAAATTAACCTTTTTGAGCTTTTAACCATGTTATAATGTTATTTCCACCTCAAAAAACATTCCTGGAGTAGTAGTTTGTTTTAATTGTGCTTATTTGAGTAATCCTGTTTGCTGAGCCTATTCTTTTCTAATGATCTGGAAACACTTAGGCTGTGTCCGAACTTCATCCCTAGCCCCTAACCCCTCAATCACTATATAGTCCAGCACTATAGAGTGGACTATATAGTGCACTCATTTTGTGAATGATTCGGACACTTGCATGCTATTTTTCTCTCACCGGTGATCACGTGACTCTGGCGTCTGTGTAAAAAAAAGTCCGGCAAAACTCCACTGATAATGTTTTTCTGTGATAAAGCCCGACCAGACTCACTTGATGTTTTAGTATTTATAGATAAATAATAGTCATATGTGTGATATTTAACATGAATTATGGCTATAATGAATAAAACAGAGTGGATTATTGCAGCTCTGTGCCTTACGTGGGGAGGCTGAATGCTGGCTAAGCTAACGTTAGCAATTTTATACTGCAACGGTTTATTTAAAAGCTTTTTATTTCTGATTACGACGTGACAGAAGTAAAAAAAAATGTGTTTCTAACTGGTTTCATTCAGACGTGTTGTGTACAGTTTAAAGACCTGTCGCAGTCCTGCTGTTCGCCTCCAAAACTTGCAAAGCATTCTGGTCTATACTGACCTCTAGTGACCATCGCTGTCCACTACTTTTCAAAATGTATTGTGGGAAATTTTGAGTGCACTATTTTTTATCCATTAGACATTCGGACACCACTACAAAATGGCGTGACCACTACAGAGCGCACTATAGAGGGATTAGGGAGGACGTCCGGACACAGCCTTGGTCTCACAGCTCTACGTAGACACATGAAACCAGGAAGTGTTCCTCCTCGTTTCTAAATTCCATACTCTGTCACCGGACTCATTCTGATCATTTCAGCGCTTAAATTGACGTCATTTTTCTTCTGATAGCGTCATCTTGCTAATAGCTGTATTAAATAGCCTTTTTATGCTCTGTCCATTCCCCACTGTTCATTCCATTCCCAGATCCCCAAAAAGATGTTTTCCATAAATAACTTATACAATGTGAAATACTAATGCACAGATGTCCTAAGCCCTTTCAGAAAGCCAAAAAATAATAATATATAATAATAATAATAATAATAATAATAATAATAATAATAATAATAATATAATATAAATTGAATTAAAATAAAAAAATGTCATATTGCTTACAGAAGACTGATTTTGTATGTCTCTTAGTAAGTGTGTATGGTGAAATACTTCATAACCACCAGTGTCATTTACAAATGCAAGACACTTATGAGGTTCATAACAGTGTAATGCTCTTGAGTATACATAACCCAGATATGCAGGATGAGATAAAGAGAGTAGAGGATTTATTGTGATGGGTTAGGCTTGTTCCATAAACTCCTTTCTTTACTGTGTCATAGATGTCTGTAATAAATTAAATGTTCATGTTCAAATAATTTGGTCTTATCTCCAACAAGATGGTTTGGTTTTTGCTGGTGTTGGTTTGTTTGTCTGTGAAGTACATCAAAAAGTAAACGTCAGATTTGAATGAATGAATGAATGATGTCATTGGCCAAGGAAGAAATTATTAGTTTTTGGTGTGGATCTGGATCACCGAATTCAGGAATTTGTTTTGAAGCATTAATCTTTACCATTATGAGACTGGAGCAGTTTTGTCTGTTATCAGTGTAAGTCATAATGATGATTTTCATGACATTTTCATGAATCATGATTGAGGAAAGGACCCTATGAAAAGTTTTTGATCTGGAACTGTGTTTCCCTGTCATTGCTTTGGCAGAGCTCTGCATGGTCCAAGTGTTTCTAATTATACAACATATGTCATAACAGTATGTTGAATATTGCAGCTAAAAGAAGACATACACCTCTTGCCAAAGTAAAAGTTGGATTATTGAAAGAAATACAAGGCTCTGTGCTCGATTCCACTTGCACTGATCTCTGATTGGTCAACTTTATTGACTTCTAGTTTCTTCTTCACAGCTACATTTGATACAACCATGCTCAAGGATCAGCCCAACATCTGCAATTATTTTATATACAGCCGCCTCAACCTTTGGTGAATACAGCTCGTGATACAAGAACAACTCTCTGAAGACTTACTGCATGTCTATAGGAAGGACTGCAGTCTTGTCCTGTTAGATAAACATTATGTAATCTAATTATCTCACAGTGACACAATATTGATTGATATTCACCTGTGACTATTTGTAGCATGTTCACGTATCAGTTAACCAGCACACATAACCCTCAGGGAACAATTATTGATTTAATATAATAATACAAAACAGATCAGTCAGCATTTTGACCAAGACACTGTCATCGGCACGTGGCATGACTTAAATATAATGTGCTGTATTATGTTCGCGCATGTATTTCCTTTGTATCCTATTAATATGAAGGTATAGGTGCGTGCAATAGGAACAGACTCTCTAAAGAATTAAAGGTTGGATTAGGCTAAAAATATCGACATAAAACTGCAGTGAGGTGCAGTCTGAATGGAAAGGATTATAAGTTTAATGTTAATGTGCTAGAGTCGACCTGAACAGATGAACATTTGAAGCTAAAAAAGCCCAAAAGTGATAGAGCAGGGTGACCATGATGTTTTAATATAAAATATTTGTATTCTCCAATTTAAGTGAAAGTTTGCAGTGTTTTTCTTATATTAAAGGAAAATAACTTAAGGTAGAAATTATTAGATTTTGTGGAAGTAAACGGCAGTAACTCCATGCACAAGGGATCAGTCAGTATAGTATTGTAATATTAAAAGCTGTGTGTAACTTATACTCTAAAACAACTATTCCCAAAGTCAAGACTGTCGTGGCCCCCTTAAATTTCAGAAAATCCCTCGTAGACCCCCAACGATAAAACTTCCCTCTATTCAAAAGACCCTGCCATGTTTTTCTCCATGTTTTTTTATAAAAACATTACAAAAACACTGATTATTGACTAAAAGTTGTTTTAAAGTAATATTTTAAAACAAGTATACAACTGTAATTCATTTCAAATGTTTTTTATGTACTTAATGTTTTTAGGTACTTAACATTTTCATTGACTTTTTATTTTTGTATGTTTTATTTGTTTTTTGAAGCAAAGCCATGTGTCTGGAAAAAAAAAAAAAAAAATCTAATTGAAATTGAAATATAGACAGCCTCTGGGGGCCTCCCGTAGTACTTTCACGGACCCCCAGGGGGCCCCGGAACCCACTTTGGGAACCACTGGTCTAAAAGATTGGTCTGAGATCTGCAAAAATGTATTTCCAAAGTGTATTTCTTTATCAGTTAATGAATAAAATTATAAATTATTAGTTTTTGTGGAAGAAAGACACTAACTCCAGGCCCAAGGCATCAGCGAGTATACCACTGTAATAATATGTGGCTTTTGCCCCTGCACCAGAAGATCTCTGTTTCAGCTCAAGGTCTGAACACTGATTTTTTACCATAGTGTAATGGGTGTAATGCCTTGGCAGAGGTCTTCATCCGAGCCTTCATCTGTCATCGTCTTCTGGGTTTCTGACTGCTAGCCCCAAAAACTTGGCTGCTCTTATGGGATCCTGCCATAGCGATCCCACATCTAGACCAGGTGGGGCAGGCTTTGCAGGGCAGGTGAAGAGGTGCAGTGTTGTCTGTGATGCATTGCCCACTGGCACTATGGCTGTAGCCTGATTGTGGATCTTGTATCTCTGGGCGATTGCAGTTCTTTCACACTCACCCTTGGTGCAAGATCACCTGAGTGTATCAAGGTTTTTATTCTGGCATACTCCAATAATCAACATTGAATTGTTGGCTTCTGATAATACAAAGGAAGTGCCCATGCTAGTACTGGCTTTGTCTAGCTACACAGAGAAACACTGCATATATAAAGTAAGCTAAATGTGCAGTGTTGTTTATGGAGTGGATTCAGGACTGAAAAATCTAATTGTGCTGTGCTAATGTGAAGGTCATTGTTAAGGTGCAATAGGAGTAGACTTTTTATCGACTTATGGATTGGATTATGCTAAAACGACAAACACAGACGACATAAAACTGCAGTAAAATGAAGTGTGTATGGAGCGGATTATAACTTGAGCGTTGATGTGCTAAAAGGCCATCAGAGGCCATCTACAAAGGCCAACTGTGATAGACAGAGCTTAGTTTGACCATAATATGTTTCTCCAATTTAATGTTTTTTGATGGCACAGCTCTCACTTCTCGCTCTTCTCCTTAAGTGGGGGCAGGAGGATTTGTAACACAAGTTTTGCTTTTATAAATAGGCTGTTTATGTTAATTTGATGTTAGCTTTCTCCTCCGCTGGCAGCCGGTGACCTGGGCCCTTCGCAGCTTAACACACACCATTTATGAAGCTACAAAGTGTCTGTCTGCTGATTAGAGAGGAGAGAGATGATGCACTGACACGGATTTAAACCTTTACATGGCGCTGACTTTTATCCCGTCGGCGAGGAAGAGGAGGAGATCCCGTCTGAGAAGTCTGTGTAGTTCTATGGAGGGAGGAAGGTTAGGTCATCTTCTCCTCTGAGCCCATGGTTGACTGAACTCCCTCGTAGGATATCCCCGGCCGTTTGGCGTCTGTTTAGCCTGTCTCTCTCGTCTGCTGCCATCTGCTTTCAGTCCTTGTGTGTTCTCTGCAGCTGCCAACACACTACACACACACACAACATGCGGCGTTATGGTTTCAGAGCCAGCACTGTGCCGGCCTGCTTCCGCTGCTCACGTAAGCCCCATCTCAGGAGGAATTTCACTCCGGGTGTAGGTGGATCTCTGGATGGGAAGTGTGAGGAGCTTAATTTTTGCATTTTTGTGTGGAAAGGCCTTAGCTGGTTGAGACAAGCTTGTGGAGGTTTTGGTGTTTTTGTGCTGACTGGAGCGTGTGTTGTATGTGCTTGTAAACGTGTGGCACCACCTCCAAGTCCAGGAGCACATTAACAAAAGACTGGTGCTAAATTGATTTAACTTGATTAATTTGGCGGTAACACTTTATTTTACACTACACTTGATACAGTGCACTATGTAACACATGCTGTAACAAACTCTAATATCATGTAAATATACTGTACTTACAAAGGAATGGTTTATGTAGTTCTGTGTACAGTTTCTAGGTACAAATATAATAATAAAAAAAACTTGTTACATTGCACTATGACAGATAAAAAGACCTGACCTTCTGGCTTGCATTTTGTTAATCATAATAATCTTTCAAACAGCCTTTATTTTGAATGCAGAAAATCACAGTTTCAGTCTCTGACCTCCCGCTGTAACAAACTAGAAGTAACCATCATCCTTACATAAGGACATGTACTTACAGTTTCAAGGTACAAATGCAGTAAAAAAATACTTTTTACACTACACTACTAAAGTGCTTTTTGCTTCTGCAAAATCAGTAGAATGACTACTTCACTAGGCAGAAATATGCACTATAGCACTACAGCAAGTATTTTTTATTACATTTGTATTTAGAAACTGTAAGTACACAAAATCTCATTATGTATGTATAACATTAGTACATGTTATTAAGTTTTGTTACAAGGTATGTGACATTGTAGTTACGCTGTATCAAGTGTAATGTAAAATAAAGTGTTACAAAATTGAGATTTACATTATAAATCCAGCCACAGAGGGTCACAGGTCGGTGTGCTCTTTGTGCTAGTCCTACCCTGGATAAATGGTAAGAGTCACGTCAGAAAGGGCATCCGGCATAAAACCTTTTGAGTTTTAGATTTTGAAAAATGTGCCTGCACAGCTGCATGCACTCACTTTCTTCCATTCAGTCTCATTTACCCCTATATCATTTCTACCTTGCTAATCATAACCATTTATCTAGTACAGGGGCTGGCTTTATATAATGTGTTATTTCTCTGATTGATTGTATAGTTTTGAAATTGTGTTGGTTCATTGGTTTATTTTATGTATGTTGGTACTGCCACTTTGAATTTTGGTGAGTTGTATGCCTATCTAAATAAATAAACTACTGTGCTGTAGATGGTTTGAAGGCTGCTGTTGCTTTAAGTATAGATAAAACAAATAGAAGCCTCTACCAAAATCATTTCTCAATAACACTTTGATTTCAACATGAAAATATTTGCACTTCATCATTAGCAGCATCCTCTCCAACTTGCACTTCATCATAGATCAGACATTATGCTAAAAGCTGTGTTCTGCTAACAATAACTTGGCTCCTGTGCTGGAGCGAGTGGTCCATAGGGAGGTCACTGGGGACGTCTGCAGACTGATTGATTGATTTGTACTTGACATTTAGCCAATATGAGCCTGAAATATTTACTTCATCATAATAAATCAGAGCAGATAAAAAGACCTGACCTTCCAGCTTGTATTTTTGTTGAACACCACTTGGTCTAATTGGTAATCATTCAGTCAGCCATTATTTTGAAGGCATAAGAAAATTACTGTTTTATTCCTCTTGATACATATATACTCCTCTACTCATCTACAGTGATTTGTATATTGTTTTGGAATGTAGGTTTTACACCAGATGCCCTTCCTGACACATCCCTCTTCTTTTATCTGGGTTTGGGCCTGAAACAAGGAGTACTGTGGCTTGTGACCTCTTGTGGCTAGATTACATGCAGTCTTTAATAGAGCTACATATATGGCAGACAATTTAGTCGCACATCTTGCTGTTCTTTCCTTTTTCCTAAAAAAATATTCTGTTGCTTGATACACATTAGATACACATTTTGATGTATAAATCTCACATCTTGGGTGCATATTTCATACATAAAAACGTCAGTAATTTAGTGTTCTTTTATCTTACACTGACTATTATGAAGACACATTGCAGACAGTTCAGGTAATTTTGTTGTTTTTTTCCTTAAACTTTATTAACTTAGTAGTCACAAGTGCAGACAGGAAACAAACTATTAAGGTAAACTCCACACTTGTGTAGTTCATTGTGCTACTTCCTGTGTCTCATCTGCAGTTTTAATCTGCAAAGTGCATCTTGGCCCATTAGTGCAGTAAATCTGAGCTCTGTGATTCCTGACCAGGATAAGTCTGTAGCGTACCGCAGTGCTGCAGTATCAGCAGCAGCAGCAGCAGCAGCATCCTCTCCAACTGCAGCTCAGTCCAGGCCAGGCTGTCCCTGGGAGACTGCTGCAATGCCCCACAGTGTGCTCCAGTGATCAGCTGTGAAGTCTGAGAGAGGCTGTGTGCTCTGGTGAAGAGGGCTACAGTGTCTTTATGCTCACTATAGTGAAGTGTGGAGAGGTAGGCATACAGCTCCGAGGCTCCATGTGCTAATTTTCCTCGTTTATGCAACCGTGGCCTAATGGGGCAGGTCAGGGTTTTCTTCACTGTTCATTTCAGAAGCAGTGTTTATTTTCTCTAAATGTCTCATACAAGGTTAAATACAAGTCTGTTATTATGGTCCAGACCAGTGGTTCTCAAACTGTGGTATGGGTACCACTGGTTGTTTATGGACTTTTTATTAGGATTATTAGGATTATTTAGTTAGAGACTGTTTTAGCCCTGGTTTACCCCTGGTTAGGTTCTGGTTTAGTCCTGGTTTTGCCCTAGTTTTGTTTTTATTTAGACTTGGTTTAGTCCTGGTTTTGTTTTGATTTAGTCCTGGTTTAGCCATGGTTAGTTCTTATTTAGCCCCAGATAAGTTCTGGTTTAGTTCTGGTTTAGACCTGGTTTAGTCCTGGTTTTAAGCACAGTCCTTATTTTCTGGTTGATTTTTCTGGGTTTACCCCTATTTTGCTCTTTGGTTTAGACCGGGGTTAGTCCTGATTTAGGCTCTTATATTTTAGGAAACAGTTGCTTAATTTTATGTTTAATTTACTCTAACTCTCCAATGGTACTGTACCTTTACTCCACTGTATAGCATAAAGATTAATTGTTACTATTTCTTTCAATCAATTAGTGCCATATTGCTGATTAATTGATTAACCACGAACAGCCCTACTCCCCATGTACTGTATGTGTAGGTGAACTTGCCCCCCAGCGAATGAATGTGAACATGAATGGTTGCCTGTCATTGTATGTCTCTGTCAAAACCTGCAACCAACTGGTCATTGTCTAGGTTTAGCCCTAGAGAGTTGGGTTTTGCACATTTTTAAACATTTTTCCTACATCCTCATTATTAAACTGGCTAGGGTTATTTGGCAGATGCAGTGGTACCTTTCACAGCCCCTATACCTGCCGTCTGTGCCCTGTCACTCCTAACTATAAAATATAATGTAGGGCATACCGAGCAGTCGTAGATCCTCCATCAGGCCTGTTATCTGTCGGGGTCACGGCATCATCATCATCCAAAAGCAGGGATCCTGATTTCCCACTCTGCCGTGAATGGACCGAATGGGCAGCCAGCGTAAAATGAGGCCTTGGGCACACGGGACGCCTTATTCGCTGCCGGGAAAATTGATAGGAGGAGAAAGTCACCTTCATGTTATCATTATGATGCCAGGTATGAGCCCTGTGAGAGCAACCACTGGTGAAATAGGGGCACCATACAAGAGGTTAAATGTTAGTATGTACTTTCTGTGGTTTATGATAATGCACATAGAGCATTTTATTGCTTGTAAACAACATAGGTTATACGAGCATACTAGTGTCATTTTTTAAGTCAAGGAATACATTTTAATAGGTGGTAGTATTTGCCACCAGAAAACATAAATTGTTTATGAATAATATGGTTTTGGCAGGCTGCTGTAGCGACTGGCTTCATATTTAGCTGTCGGAGCAATTAGCACTACATTTCAATACACACTTTATTGCATTGGCCAAAAAAAAGATGGTTTTGGCAATGGACTCTGAGCTACATTAACAGCTACATTAACAAGTGGCTTTTCATATTTAAATGAGCAAAATTAGCTACATCAACCAAAAGCTACGTGCAAAAAGGTCCTGAATTGTTTTGTTATGCTGGATATATGCTGCCAGTTCATTTATGTACTACAGTATGTTGTTTACTTGTTAAAACCCAAACATTATACTTTCGTACATTTGGCCAGATGTGGCAAAAGTTCTCCAAATCTGTACTGTATACAAGTACAAGTACTCAACAATTAGTTACCTGAGTAATAGTAAAAAAGACTATTATTTGTAATGTCTGTGAAGACTCTCACTCGTCCAGGGTAATTGCATCGCAACAAAAGTTAAAAAAGCAGTCATCAATATAAACCAGCTCTCTTACCAGTTCATTTCAGAATTGAGAAAGCCTCTTGGATAAGAGGTGAAACATCTTCAACTTGAAAAATCTAATCCAGATGACTGCTTTTTTAACTTTTGTTGCGATGCAATTACCCTGGACGAGTGAGAGTCTTCACAGACATGTTTATTCTAATTTTGGGAAAGACACCCTTCAGCTGGTACGAGAATTGGAGAAAACTGCTAGGAAACTGGCAGACTACAAGAACCACCTCAGGTTCAACCTAAGATGCAGAATCAGACAGACTCATTTCACAGTGAACAACTTGAAGAGTAAATTGGAATACTTACAGGATAAGATATCAACATCAGTTACAGATGAAGTTTTCCAGATTCATGGTCACATTGACCAATAGAATTTAGTTTCAGGTCTAAACTCCTCCTTCCTTGAAGAATATATACCAGCTCTCTTACCAGTTCATTTCAGAATTGAGAAAGACTCTTGGATAAGAGGTGAAACGTCTTCAACTTGAAAAATCCAATCCAGATGACTGCTTTTTTAACTTTTGTTGCGATATTATTTGTAATGTAAATGTAGGTACTGCTACCACTACTCCTACTACAATTACTTCTACTTTTACCACAACTACCACTACTAATACTACTAATATTACTCAACTGTTACTACCACTGCTTCTACTACTACTACTACTACTACGAATCCTACTACTACTGCTACCACTAGTATTCGTACTTCTACTGATGGTATCACTATACCACCACTAGTACTACTGTTACTTTCACTACTTCAATTTCTTCCTTTACTACTACTACTTCTGTTACTATCACTGCTTCTACAAAAACAACAACTACTACCACTACTATTACTTCTACTGATGCTTTCACTATTACTATTACCACCAGTATTACTATTACTTTCAGTACTTCAATTTCTTCTTCTGTTACTACCACTGCTTCTACAACAGCTACAACAACTAGTACTACTACTACCACAAATATTATTACTACTACTTGTGGTGCCACTATTACTTTTACCACCACCACCAGTGCGACTGCTGCTACCACTACTTCAATTTCTTTTTCTACTACTACTACTACAACTACTATCACAGCAATTATTACTATTATTTCTATTACCACAATTGTGTGTTATTGTATGTAATACCACAGGCTATACAATATTTTTAGCTTGTACAACCACAGCAACCAGCCATTTTTATTCTCTAAAAACATCATACTGGTTTAGTTTGTCAAAATAAATGGAATATGAGCATTAAATTACGCCCTGGGAACTTGGGAACACCTTTTCTTATTCTCTGCCGGGAAAACTGACAGTAGGAGAAAGTCACCTTCATGTTATCATTACAATGACAGTTATATGCCGCTGTTTAAGTAGGTGTTTGCTCCCAGCTCTTCCCTTTGTGTAAAACTAGGCTAAACACCGACTGTGCTGCTGCTCCCTTAAGTCAAGAACTCTCTCCACTTGCTCCATTTATTGCCGTGCTATAACTACTACTCGTATTCTAACCTTCAGTGATGCCCAGTCCTAGCCCATAGCCCCTTTTTACAGCCCTGGCCCGCTTCTTTGGTGGATACTTTGAATTATTTATATAAGTGCATTGCTCTAAGCAGTGGTTAAGCCCGTGGTCTGCAGCCGTATGCACACATATGGCCAGTAAAAGAAGGGTTTTAGCGTGATAAACTAGGATTTAGATGGTCATGTGTTAAGTGCTGTAGGTTTTCTTCGCTTTGCTTTGTATCCATGTTACAGGAATTTTGCATGGTGCATTGTGTTATTGTTTGTTCAGTGTTGTTCACGGTATTGTAAATTCATAGCTTTACCATTTATTTACAAAAAGTATAGTCGCTAATACACATCTGAGACAATTTTGTTCAGTCCTCTCATGTCCGCATAGTAAAGATATGGCTCCATCTAGTGGTACTTATAAGCAGTTCACATTGAGTTCAATATAGTGCTGTGTAATGTATGGAAGCAAACTTGTTTCATCAGATTTAGATATTATATTATATCTTATATTAAATGCTTTTGAGTTTCTACCACTGCATTTTTTAACACTGCCTGAATTTCAGTCACAGAAATTTCAGTAACTAATGTTCACTGTATTTTTTCATTGATCAAAATTTCAGAATAAAAAATTAGACTTTTAGAAATTTGATGCATATTTTTTAGAGTCCTCAAGTTCAGAGTCTGAAATTCGCATGAATGTACACATGAATGGCAACTAGTGCTTCCAGTACAAATGGGGCAAGTAACACAGACGTTTCATGCAAAGTTTTTGACACCGTATTTTAGACTCTGAATTTGTCCAATCGAATTTGAGGACTTGAAAATATATGCATAATTTTTTTTATTCTGAAATGTTGGTCACTGTAAAAACAGATACTGAAATATCTGACTGAAATTCAAAAAAAAAAAAAAAAAATCATACTTTTTTTTTTCAGTGTTAAAAATGTCATTGGTAGAAATTCAAAGGCATTTAAAATTCAAAATAATGCAGCTCAAAAATAAAGGCTTTTTTTCTCAATATAATTTGTATTGTTTTTTTCTTCTCTAAAAATAAAGTTATAAAATTATTCATAAATTATATTAAATGTAAGGCTATGTACAACAATGACTACACAAAATACCAGAAGTAGCATAGCATGTCAATTAGCATTAACATCATCAGGTAAAGTTAGCTGTAGTTTTGGGGCTGGAGCTGGATGTTAATGTTAATTTCCCATTAATATATCGCCTTTTGCTACTAAGAAAGGTAGAAGGAGTTTTGTGTTTAGCTTACGATAACAGAAATTCATCTAAAAGGAGCATGGTTACACATCTGGACCACGTGGCTAATTAGCATATCAGCAAGTTGGTTAGAGATTTGTCACATAAATGCTTGATATTTGAGCCTGTTTTGTGACACTTTACAATAATAAAAACCACCAAGAAGTAATATGAAGACAATTTCTCAGGTGATTACTTATTGTTTTTAGAGTATGCAGAGTCATAATGGTCATTATTTAGGCAGTTTTGCAGGTTAGCAGTAGCATCACATATTGTACAGTGTGGCTAAAGAAAATTAGTGCTGTTGACATAGTAAATATAAAACATTTATTTGATTGATTGACCTGCTCTAGTTTACTAATTTGCGGATGCATATGTGATGTAGGCAAACATTAACTATTAAATTGTAAAAAAAAAAAAACACAACCTTTGTGTATAAACTTAATTAAAATGAATGTATAGAATTAAAGGCTGATAAATTGTGGGTAACCAGTAGCATGACTAGCCAGACCAAATCAGTTTCTTGCCAAAGCTGAGGTCTTGACCCCTCACAATCAAACCTCTTAATATCACCAAAATATGGACTACCATTACCAGTGCGCAGACTTGCTAATGGATGTATTGTGTCGATATGACTATTACAGTGTTATCAAATAAAAGTAGCAAACATTATTTGAGTAACATGCGACTGACTGAATGATTTTTGTTTGTTTTTCTTCTTGCAGGGGCCCAGAGTGGTGATAGTGTAGCGGTGGTCCTGGTGAAGTGCCCCGGTTGGTCGACCACACCCCCTCCCTCCTGCCCCCATGTATCCCGAATCGACCACAGACTCCCCCGCCCGCCTCTCCCTCCGACAGACTGGCTCTCCGGGCATGATCTACAGGTACAACACACACTAAATACTACAAAATCTAATCAATTTATTAACACTATTGTTTCAAATTTGTATCTCAGACAACTAAAAATGAAAATAAATACTAATTAGTAACCATTACCAGTAATAAGGGACCATTTCTGGGTTCCTCTGACCCTGAGGCTTGGGACAACAGGCCCCTTTGCCCTCCCCCTAATCGATGGACCTGCTAATAAGCAAAATACTAATAAGCTGCATCAAACTGAAGTTTAGAGCTGATTTTAAAGCTCTGACTTTAGCGCTGATGTGATTCCATAATTATCTCCACCTTTCATTTTGCTTTTTTTCCTTTTCTTTATGTTTTTTACTGTTTCTCTGTGTGAGCAGATGTATTACTCCGCATATAAGTCTGTCCTGGTGCAGGCTTACTCAATCTGTGTAACACCAGCTTCATTGCAGATGGTTGTGCTCAAAGTAGACACTTAACACACCCATGCACCTTGAACATTTTAATTTTCCAGCATTTTCTTCTGTTCTCTGTTTCCATCAACACTTGCTTACTAGCTTCTGACTGACCGCTTTCCAAGGATTTAGAAACAGGGCACACAACAAAAGTACTCAACAACACACTTGACAGTAGAGCTGGGATGATACACTTTTGTCACAATATAATACTTTGACGATACTTTCTGATACATGCTGATTCAATTTGTATTGCGATAGAGTATTGTATAAGTATTTAGAAAAACAAAATGTGTTACAGTATTTGGTAGACAAAGTGATTAGAAGTGCAACGCTGCCCTCTACAGTCCTGGCAGAATTCTTGACCACATTTGCAGTGCAGCACAAGCACCATTACTACTCAGGAAAAAAGTACAGAATATAGATGCAAGTACCAATACTTGGCATAGCACTACAACGATATCATGATGTATCACAAAACTGTTTTTCCCCAGCCCTACTTGACTGTTAGAGAAGACACAGTCCATACTGTTTAGTTTAGTTTAGTTTAGTTTAGTTTAGTTTAGTTTAGTTTAGTTTAGTTTACAGAGAAAGCCAACAGTCTTCCATGAACAAGCATGTGGTGCCAGTGCTCAGGACAGAAACTTCAAGCTCAGGTCTGGGTTTGTGGCTGCCTGCCTTAATCATTGAGATCCACACTATCTCCCCATTTTTCAGTGATTAACACTACCTGTAGTTTTACTGTACTACACTACTTTCCCTATAGCTCATCTGTAGCACTAATCTCTTCTGTTTCCTGCTCCTGTGACTAACTCTGCTCTCTGTTCTCTCTGTGCTTCCTCCTGACGTCTTCAGTGCTCGTTATGGGAGCCCCAAACGCCAGCTGCAGTTCTACAGGTACTCCTCTCTGAACACCCCATTGTGCTGAGAGTAAACAGCTGACAGCAGTTTATGTTTTAAAGTTTATATAACACTCACCCAATGGTTTGTGTATATCCCCTCTGTTTAATTTATTTACAAGCTTGGTGTGCAGTCTCTCTCTGTCATTTAAAACCGTGCGTTCATATGTGGACGTCTGCAGTGCCTATAGCTTTAGCTGGCGTTGCAGTCTTAAACCTGATCAGGCGGAAAGGGATTCAGTTGCAAGGCTGCTCTCAAAACCTTTGAATCAACAATAAGTAGCTGCAGTGATTGCAGTGTTTTTGTTGGTGTTGTAATTTTTTCTCCATCTGCGACAGTTGAGACACAGCTCCTGTGTCCCGTTATTACACTTGACCAAAAGGCTTTGTAGGCATTTACTAAACTGATTTGGCAGACTTTTACTTTTATTATAACCTGACACATTTGTTTTTTAAATTGACAAAATGGAGCAGAAAAATTCTAATTTGATTTTGTTGTGAAAGACACAGTGGTAATATTTCTGAGAAATGGACTGGCATTACGTTTACTTGCAACAACAAAATTTGCTAAAAGGATTTCTAATAAAAGTAGTAGTAGAATGCTCGGTCCTTCTTTTCTACTTAAGAAAAATGTAGAGGTGGAACATGTTCTCCGAATCTCTGCTCACTTCAAAATAATATATAGTATAATATATAACTCAAAAAGTCAAAGTCTGGAGTACCAATTATTTAACAATAATTATAATTTCGCAGCACAATACTAAGTGCTACTACCCAAACCTGATTCAAAGTCAGGAACTTAAATTACTTAGGTAGAAGTATCTAGTTACTTTCCACCTCTGGTATACGGTGTGGCACAATGAATCACAATATTCTGTGTTGCTTCAGTTAGGAAAAATACAAATCATACCTAAATGTTTACATGCATTTTATAAAACCAGTTGTAATTGGACTAAGAGTAGTTCAGATGTATCTACCTGCATGTAACCACAAAGGCTGATATGTCGTAGTGAGTCGTAGTCTTGTCTACGTGTGTGCTGTCGCCGCTGATCGACCAGGACCACTCTCCTAGGATCAAGTTTTCTCATGAAGACTTTTTTTTCTGCTGACGCTGCACAAAGATTTCCCTGACTGAGTATGTGCCCAAAATGTGCTCAATATCTGATCTTTATCTCGGCGCCTCACGCTTCCTTTTTCATGCTAAAGGGGAAACTGTCCCACTCAGGCTCCTGTCTCCCTCCGCTGCCTTTCACCAGTCTAACGCTGGTGACAAATGTGCAGGTGTTTTCCAAAGGCTACAGACAATACCACGCATCTTATTTCACTATCATCCGTAACAAAAAACTACTTGTCTTGTTCTTAATTGTGATAGACTTTTACCATTTGCCAGTATAAATACCGTATTTTCCAGACTATAAGTCGTACTTTTTTTTCATAGTCTGACTAGAGGTGCGACGAATACTCAGGTGTGACTTATATACAGTATTCAAATATTTCAGGTGTTGGTTAGAGGGTGCTCTAGGCTTGTGTACCAGCATCTGCTGCACCTGTACCACTGACAATTTACAATGTAAACATTACCGCTAACAACTTAGGCTATAAAGACAACTGAGAAAGACTGGAATTGGCGGAGTTGTTCAGAAGCGACACCGAGGATGAAGAATTTAAAGGATTTAGCGATTAGGAGTGAGATGGTGAATTTGGTGAACTTGTTATATTATGTTCTTTATGCTATAGTTATGTGAATAACTGTTAATATATTACGTTAACATACGAGACACCTATGCAGTTTGTTGTTTATGCTTCATGTAGCTGAATAACCATCAGTGTGTTACGTTAGCATAGCGAACACCTATTCAGCCTGTTGTTCTCTATTCTATTATTACTATAACTTGCCTTTCAAGATGAAATATCTGTTCTTGGTGTCAGATTTTGTAAAATAAATTTCCCCCAAAAAATGCGACTTATAGTCCAGTGTGACTTATATACGTTTTTTCTTCGCCATTATGCACTTTTTGGCTACTGCGACTTATACTCTGGAGCGACGTATAGTCTGGAAAATACAGTAAATAAAATCACAATAATTGTCCAAACAGCCTTAGATGAAAGTGCAGTGCATGTAAATAATGCTGCGGTCTATACCATAAAATATAATTTAAATAAAATGATTATTAAATAACATTACCTAATCATCATAATTATTATCACAATTAAGAATGAATAAATGCTTGAATTATTTCACTCTGTGTGTACTGAATCCATAAACCGTATGTGTTTCTCATTTTGAACTGAAAGCATTTTACTTACCGCAGTATTCTTATTTATTTACCCGTGCCTGTATTCCTGGTTTAGTCCTTGTTTAGTCTTTAACATGGATTTGACAACTGGAAGTTAATCCATGGCCCTGTATTTCATTCCATTCAGAAATAGCAGTGCCATATTGTTATTACTGTGTACAAAATACTATGAAATATTGCATGTTTTTCTAATATACAGCCCTAGTTGCTCATATAATGCATGCATGGTCTTCTTTTGGTGCTGGTCAGTTACTTTCCGTTACTGTCCAGCTCATTCTCAGTTCATATGATTGTCCCCTTGTTGACTGTGTACTCAGATGCTCCAAAGGCTTTCAGGCTGTTTCCGGTCCGGCTCTCATTAAGCCTTTTCGCATTTTAAGACTGAGTGCTTTTGTGATGATGAAGGTCAGGAGCTGTTGACCACTATGTTTTATTGGCGGGAAATCAGCCCATATCTTGGCAAGAAAAGAGATTCTTAAAGTAATTTTCCTGCTGAAGTCCAGATGTCTCCCATATCTCCCAATTATTGCATTATTATTTTGCTTTTGTTGCTTTAATCTTGTTTGTGGCGTCAGATGAGTTTTAAGTGAGCGATATACTGTTTGTCTTTTGTGAACATGTCCGAAATAATTTTATCGTAAGTATGTGTTGCAAAGTATTGAAGTTTTGCTAGTGGTAGGGCTGTTTTTTCCTGTAGTGGACAGGTCTGCTTTTGCTTTTATCATATGCCGACATCACTCATCATTTTGATAAAGGCCTAGACTGAAAGACTCTTCACTTAGTCTTTTGCAGGCCACACACTGTACCGGGAGTCTCTGAGGTTGGCTTTCACTCCTTCTTTTATGTCCCAAGAAGGCTTTATACGTTTTGGGTCAAGGATTACAAGCAAGCCACAAATGGTAACACTTGAGGAGCTTTAATTAAAGTTGCCATATTATGCTTTTTTCAGGCTTTTTGAAATAATTTTGCATTAGTATTTCACGTTTTATGACTTAAAATAATGTATATGTATTAAAAACATTTTTGGGGGAGCTGTTACTTTGACTTTGACGCTTGGATTAGGTGTCTGACCCCCCCTGCTGGCAACGGTGAGCACTGGGCAGAGTGAAAAATGGCTATTTAGCACACCTATTAGCAACATGTGGCCAACAGATGAGATGAGCTTAGATAAATTAGCTTACTACTTTATAGTGACGACAATTTAAGTGCTTAAATGGTTTCTGGGCTGTAGAAACACTCAGGAGCACTTCCCGGTTACATGTGTCTGTGTAAAGCAGTGAGACCGAGCGTTTTCAGCTCTTGAAAAGAGCAGCAGCTCCACATTGAGAATTACATGAATGAAATAAAATACTACTCCAGGTATGTGTTTGAGGTGCTAACACATTATAACATGATAAATTAGCATAATAGGGGATCTAAAGTAAACTTTTAGTGTAAAATCAAAATAGTCTAACATAAAATATTATCAGTACAATTAAGATAACTTTTGTAAATGATATGATAATAAATAAAACAACAGTAGTTACTAAGCAACTGCAGTGGCTCATTGTAATAAAAAAAGGGCATAGGAAGTTTTTGAAATGTGAGAAATAATAGATTTTTTGTGCAATATTTGACAGGTGCAATAACACTTTTTAATCAGTAATTTTAAACATTAAAAGTATTATAATAATACTATTTTTTCAGATATAGTTAGACAACATGGTCACTTTCTAGTGGCTGGGGTCTTTCCCTCTTGTGTATAATAGTTGCTTTGTACATGATGTTATTATTATTATTATTATTATTATTATTATTATTAATACCTGCGCCCAACCTTCTGGTCCACACCTTACAGGGTTTCTCCAGGGTCTTAAAAAGTCTAAAAAAATAAATTTAAAAATCTGAATTTAAGGCCTTAAAAATCTTAAATTTGCCTAATTGTGGAGTAATAGGGCTTAAATATGTCAGGTACATTTAATGTAACTACCTGCATTCACAGCTTATTCCAAAATTCCCACTTGAATTCTCTAAGACGTGTTACCGTCGCCGAGAGCTCAAATTTTTTTCTTATCAAGAAGAAAATGGTTTGCGGCACTCACTTTCTCCAAAAGTCATAATTAAACGATGCGGCCATGTTTATGACTCAGCTTTTTGTGCAGGTTTTTTGTGCGGGTTTATGAAATAAGTCTTAATTTTCTTCAACAATGGTCTTAAAAAGGTCAAAAAAAGTCTTAAATTCAACTTGTTGAGCTATGTCAAATCCCTGTGCATACATATCCCACTTACCCCAGCTTGGGTGTTAAGGTTATTGTTGTTTGTGGTCTTGACATTTTTGGTCACTCCTATCACTTACCTGTGACCTGTGGCAGTGACACAAGAAGTGCTGTAAGACCGTGAGGGTGCTTTAACTGGTGTGGTGGTCCTAATTGACCGGTTGCTTAAACATATTTGGCGGTTTCTCCCTGTTCTGTGTGCCCAAACGTGCGCTCGACACCACTTCTGTGTGTGTGTGTGTATGTGTGTGTGTGTGTTAATGCGTGTAAAGTGCACTCAGGCCGTCATTATTCCCCACCTCTTACTCTCTCTTTCCTGTGGAACAACAATCGCTGGCTTTTAGCTGTGAATTATTCAGGCCTGATATATTTCTTTTCTGCCGCAGTTAGCAGAAACAACGGGCCACTAAACAACATAAATGGATTCTCGCTTGCGGGAGGGGCAGGTAGATCGTTGGACGGGGATGGAGTGGCAGGCTCGGGGAGGGCAGGCACTAATTGGTTTAGACATTTCCTCGTAAGACACTCCCTTTTTTGGGTGGATCCGCTTCGCCGCTGTCTCCAGCTGTGTGTTTATAAGAGCAAGACCCAAAAGCCCCGCTCATGAGCCGACCCCAAAGAAATCGGGTGAGTCTGAGTCGCATTTGACCTTGTTATTAGTATTACAACTGGACGTAAGAGTGGTAGTTGGTGGATGTTGTTGTTGCGTGGATGCATGCAGCCTAACTTGGATATTTATTCCCAGTTTGCATCTGTGTGGGGAAACTAGCTGTTTGGAAGAACTTTGATGATCCAAATTCATTTAATCATAATAATAACTCAGTAATTGCAGTAATAATTGTACCCTGGTCGCAATTTTTATGACATTTTGGCACAGTGTAGAAACTTTTCATTATTTAAGATGCTTCTATTTTTAAAGACTTTTATTATTTAACACTGCTAAACTTTTCGCTAGTGGCTGGCCGTGTCTGTGTTACGGGAGCGTTGTGGGTTGTTTTGTGCAGAGAAGCAGAGCTAGTGCTGTCCTAAGTGTTATTTCCGTGAGACTTTTAAAGGATCAATACGGCAGAGCTTCTAGTATCGGTCTATGCGGCTATAAGTCATCTTCGATGAAGTGTGGTGGCTTTAAATTAAGGTTTGCCTGCTAATAAATGTTTGTTCTGCTGATAAATTTGTGTTTTTGACGCTTTTTTAAATATTAAGTCTTGGTTTGTGATTGGTATTACTATTTTACACTAGCATTTGAGAATACACAGTTTGTTTTTTTTCTGTCCATCAATTTTTGTTACTGTGGCTTTAAATGGACATAGATTGTGCATAGTTTAAAAATGATTTTGTAAGTGTTTGCTGGTTTATGAAAGGAAAAAAAAAAATCATGAACTTAGACACCAGTAGAAGTATTAGTGACATATTTGTATACAACATTTATTTTTATACATTTACTTTTTACATGTAGTTTTTATTTGAAACAATGCTGTTGTTGTGGTCAGTGCTTACTATTGGACTCTATCCATTTTCTACAATTATGTTTTTGGAATAGTTTCAGAATATAGTGCTGCCCCCTGTTGATGACATTCATGTCAACACTCGTTTGTGGATTTACAGTTTTTCTCCATCGCTTTAACACATTTTTTAATCATGATGCCTATTTTTAATATAGTGTATAACTCTGTTCAAATCAGAGGGTAGTTTAAACAATTACAAACAAAAAATTACAAACTTGCTTTCCAATAAAAATATAGAACTTTGCACTCAATATACTGAAGTTGATTCTTCACACAGACATAAGGACAGGAACATGTAGGAATATTTTCACTACCTGAGCTCCGGCAATTTTTTCGTTGAATTTGTGAAAGGCAAACAGTAAATATTTATTTTTTTATATTGTGTATTATTTTTATTTGTTTCATTTATTATCTGTGTGATGCCTTTAATATTTTGTAGTTGGAGTACCATTTAAAGTCACGTAATAATCAGACTCAGTAAATATTGTACCTTAATTATAGATTTGTTTTACAGTGTACAAAAAACACATCTCACATATCCCCAGTTATTTTCCATCAACACCGCACTGTTTGATTTCCATTTGCTGTTTCCATACTTCCATCACATCAAGTCCTCTTTAACTCATCTTTGTAGCACTGACTCGAGTGTCCTGTTTTGGATATTGGACTTACCTCTAACTTTTGAATTGTTCACTCAATTTGTGACATAATTATGAAATTCAGCATTAAACAAAGAGTTGATGATTCAATAAAACTCTGGCCTGGGATGAGAAGTGGTTTTAAGGTTTTCGCTGTTACAAAATGCTACAATGACAAAACTGAAACCAATAATACATACAGTCATATCATGTTCTTGTAACATGAGCAGATACTTTTGGCAGCTATTGATGTAGCCGAATTTATTTTCCAGTAACACTAGTGCTACCAACGACAATTTATTTTTGATTTTTATAACAGCTAAAATGTTTGCTTATGGTTCACTTACCTAGAAATGAATCTGTAACTGGGAGATACAGTATATAAGGCGACAATCATTTTAAAAGTGTGTGAAAACCAACATGTGAAAAATATGTTTAGCCATGTGCAAAAATAACCTTTATGCCATAAGTGTTTGGAGATAAAAATGTATTAAATGGGTTAAAGCGATTGAGAAAAGTGTGGTATGTAGTACTTTGTCATAATAATACTCTACCTAAAAACACACTTAAGCTTTTATAAATACTACTGCTACTACTACTACTACTACTACATTATGGACTACTTGTATCATAAAGACACTTTTTCCTTAAACAAGTCTCAAAGTTGATCTTGCGGCTTCCCCTCCTCCATAAGAACAGAAGTGAGATTTGAGATGCCCCTGTTGCTTGGTGCATGCCTGACTGCCTCCACTCGGTTCAAAGCATGTGTCCCGTTTGGTGCTGCTCCTTAAACACCAGAGTCACCTGAATGCTCCGTGTCAGTGTAACCCTGCCACTCTGTACCTGTCGGGGGAGGGCTGTTGTGCGACTCTCGTTACAGGATGCATGGCCCGAGCAGGTAGTTGGGATGATGGGACCAGGTGCTATTTAAGGAGGTAGCTGCTCTGTCCGGCTCCCTACTTTGTTCAGGTTTTTATACTGCACGGATTTGCCTGGGAATATTAGGAAGCCAAAAGCATGTTTGCGGGTGGATATGCTGGGGGGGGTCCTCCCCAGAGCCTCCGGGATAGGCGCAGGTCCAGTTACTATCCCCCTGAAAACATGCAGATTCCCAAACCGCCAGCGTCGGGCAGCGGGGTTCGGAAAAGCAGCAGCAGTGGAAGCGGCAAGATGCTGTCCATGTCGTACAGCGAGAGCATCCGGAGTGGGATAAACCGGTACCACTCGGAGCAGGGCCTAAACCAGCCGCCGTCCCGGCCCACGGACCAGGCCGAGCTCCAGAGGCTCCGCGAGCAGAGGATAGCGGCCCAGATCAAGAACATGGAGGACTTTCTGAAGATGAACGGGCTGGCCCTGGAGGAGTGTGTGTCCTTTCAGACAGGCATGAAGTACAGGTAAGACACGGGACAGACCGACAGGGAGTTAGACTCAGAGGATCAGCGGGGTACAGAGTGTGTGCTGTTAGGAGGTTACAGCAGCGCCAACACTTTTTTGTCCTCTAAAATTTGTGTTTGAGGAAAACTGTTTAATCATCTAATAGCATATGGTAATAGGAATTATCTGTAAAAAAAACAAAGCAAAACAAAAAACAACACATCAACTAGGCTTTATAATAAATTATTTTAATAGATGAACATTCAGCACAGTACCAGAACCTTTGACCAATGAGAGCGTCTATGTGAGCATGTGATTGGTCAAAGCCTCAGGCAGGTGCTGAACATTATCATCTGTGTGGATCCTTCATAATAAAGCTTAAATCACATTTTGCAGTATTGTTGTTTTTTTTCACAAATAATTTACAATTAAAATGTGCTGCTAGGTGATGATACAGTTTTACTCAAATACAAAAAAAATATTATGTCATCAGATACTTAACTTTTCCTCTGTCTTCTTGTTGGTCAGCTAAGGCAAAAGTACTGGGGCTGAGTTTTATTTTGATCATCTAGGTCGGTGGCATATTTGTTCAACTACTTTGTACAAGGAAGGACATAGTGCTCCATAAGGAGTTACTGCCCCCTAATCTCACTTCCACAAAGTTTTCTTGTATCACTTAGTTGACTCTTCCTCTGTGGCCTAAACATGTGGTATGAAAAGAGCAAAAAGGTAATTCATTAGAGTAGTTCATTGATGGTTTTTGTGTTTTTACGTCGGTAAAGCTGCATTAAATGGTATTTCATACTGTTTTGTGCAGTGTCACGTGTTTGTTCCCAGAACCGGCTGACACACAGCCCTGGGTAGAGTCTTTGTATCCTTCCCATGTTACTGTATGTTCTCTACAAAGACATGCATTAATAAGTGAACTGGTACATTTAAATGCCCTTAGAGAATCTGTTTGTGTATGTCTCTCAGTATTAGCCCTCTGACTAACTTTACATTGTTCAAAGTGTACCCTGTCAAATGTGGCATAAGCTCTCGTTACAGGATACGTGTTTTAAGGCGGATTAACTCGGCAAGTGTGTACACAATAATGCGTATAGGAATGCATTGTTCTAGCAACATGGGTCACTGTACTCAAGTGCATGATAAAGTTACTTTTTCCATAAAATGTTATCTACTGGTCTAAAGTATACAACAAAGTGTAAAATATTATCATTACACACTTGAGGATAAACAGTTGTTCTTGTTGTTATTGTTATTGTTGTTATTGAAAGGAATGAAGTTGCTGTGCCAGTGTTTGTATGTTGTACTTTGAATGACCGGGCTCATTTAGCAGATGTTGCTAATTGTCCTGGAAGGAGAGAGCTTTCACGGCTGTTGTTGTTTTTGACTGTGATCAGTGACTAGAACCGGTACGGACGACGGCTGCTATCACCAGGTCTGAGCTGACCAATTTTACTGTGTAGACAGTGTAGAGTGTCACTGCCATGGGCAACTTGGCTCTCAACGTTACTACAGTCCTGTTGTGTAAAACTTGACCACTCAGCTGTGACTAGCCTGGCTACTTAGTGGCGTGTGTTCAGAAAGGGAGTTTAATTTTGTTAAGTGCTTGTGTAGTTCTTTAATTACCCGGTTAACAAGAGGACACAGCCCAAAAGAAAAGTGTTAATCAAACTTCTGCTTGTCTCTACACAAGCCACACGGTCTGATACCATGATAAATTATTTCTCCTCGTTGTTGTATTTAACCATTAGTATTAGTTTCCTACAAGGTACCAGCTCCTCAAATGATCCATCAGGATCACTGTTTCTCTGCGCTGTATAGTGATCGCCTGCAATTCTGTAATTAGTGCAGCAAGTGGGCCAGCAAGAACATGCAACCTCTAACACCAGCTCATCATTATTTCACTCGCTGGTCAAGAGGTTAGACTAGAGCGGTTACAGATAGCTGTGAAGTATGCTTTTCAGTACTTAACTTTTTCTTTCGAATACTGACTAATTCTATGTTGTTTTTTCTATAGAAAAAAATATGAGATTACCCTAGAAGTCTCAAAACTATAGCAGCATAATGGCTAGCGTATAGGCCAAATAACTACATAGATCAAAGAGTAAAATACTGAATGCAGAGAGGATGTCTGTGTCCTGGACTTAGTTTTGAAGCAGGTTGTGCAGGAGAGGAGCTTGAAAACCTCTAGTTAGGCTCTAGACCTGGGCAATATGGTATGTTGTAGTTTTTATTTTCAGTGTGGTCAGTGGTAACACATTTATTCAGACTTTAATGTTTATGGGTTTATCTTATGGGTAAAAAAAAAAATAGAACATTTAACTGTGTTGGTCAAATTGCCACAAGGTTTGTAATTGGCAAACAAACAATCCAAATACGATAAAAGATATAAAATAAAATATACAGCCAAATATTCAAAGGTTGCACTGAAGCAAAGAGAAGCTAATATAGTTGAAACATAGAAAGAATTTAGTACATTTGCAGATTTAGTCTAAATTCAAAAGTTAAAAAGTCTATCCAAAATTTTAGATGTTTAATAATAATGCATTAGTCTTATATGTGCTTCTAGACACTCAGTCGCTTTATAATTTGGTGCATTATTCATTCACTCCTCAATCACACCCAGTGGTGGAAGCGTGGTTGCCATTTAGCGCCTACAGTCCCTCCAACCACTACAAACACGCACCTTGACACAAGGTGGGTGAAGTGTCTTGCCCAAGGACACAACGACAGTATGCAATGCCGGCAGCGGGGCATAAACGGCCAACCTTGGGGTTAGTGGGCAAACGTCTCTACGAACTGAGCTACTGCCGTCCCCGTTTAAGAAGATTACCAATGATGGGGAGCATGCATAAAGCTAAATAGTAATAGTCCAAGCACAGAACCCTGGGGTACACCATCACTAACATTAATATGTGTAGAAGATTCATTTATGTTAACAAGCTGAAATCAAGAAAATGGTACTGTCTCTGGTCTCGTGCTGTGGTGAGCTATAAAACTAGTCTGGAAATCCTCAGTAAGTTTACTACATAGAATTTTTTCATAGTTAATTTGCAACTACCTTTTTATTTTGAAGAGGAGCAGGTGGCTAGATGTTGGCCAGTCATTGCTGAAAACATCTGAGTCTAGAGATTAGAGATACAATATATAAAGTTTGAATGAGAATGCAATTACCTCTTGTGTAGACGGATTTTAACAGGCAATGGCAACATTAAAGAATTGTTATGAAGCATTTAAATTATTTGAAATACACCATACAATACATGTACCATAGTAAAAGTAAAGGACAATTTTCACTTTGTCCACTAGGGGGTAGGGCAAGCTTTGTTTTGGGCTTTTACCTTGCATTCAGTTTTCAGAATTTGAAAGCCAGTGCTTCTTTTGTGGTACATTTGCTTCTTCTTTTGTTGCAGCTCTTGGGGTCTGTGGGAGTCTCAGATATTTTTAGATGATAAGTTTATAAATATAAATTGCATTACTATACCATACTTTGTCCTGATTGGTTTTCTTGTAGAAAAAGCAAACCTTATTCTTGCAGATGACTGTAAGTATTTAACAATGATCTATCCAAAATCTACTGCCTCATGTTAACAATTAGATAGGCTTACTCGACTGTATCACAGTATATAAACCGTATACAATATTTTCTCTGTTTTAGAAGTTACAAAACCTCCGTACAAGACATTTTCAAAAAGCTGTCTGACCACTAGATGGCACTAGTTTTCTGCTTCTGCAACTGAGGGAAGCCCACTCATGTAAATAGCTCCGGAGGACCTCATTGTCATTCAGCTGTGGAAGAGAATATGCATCCCTCCTGCAGCCCTCCAGTGCTTTCACATAATATGGACCAACACATGCCACAATATGGATCACATAGGACTTTACTGCATATAAAAGTGCATTTATTTACTGCACTAAACACATGCAAGTAACCTTTAGGAAGATTTATACGTTTGTGCACAACACAATGAAGATAGAGTATAAAGCAGTATGGGGTGATTTTCAAATTTGCAGCAGCGTGTGTGTAAGCCTGAACACTGTGAGGTATTTCTGCATGCTTTCTCCAACTCCAGAGCTAAATATAGGTCCAGACTCATCACCACAGATTCAGATGGATGCAGCTGTTGGTCTGTTTATCTAATATCTGAGATTTTTCTCTGCATCAACAAGTGAAGCGAGACACGATGTTTAAAAGTATTTGGAGTGATACGGATTGGTTTTCCATGGCTGACCTCCCCAGGCCCTCTCTGAGCAACATGGGCCTGGTCCAAGCTGACAGTTCGTCAAAATGTTGTGGCTACAGATGGAATGGAGGAATAAGAGATGTAAAACCAATCACATTTAGTTTTAGTCTGTTGTTGGTGCGCTTGACATTTTTTTTGCCCATTTAGCCTTAAATGCAAAAGATTCCTACTAAAATCAATATATGTTTATGCAATTTTGTTTTACAAGTGTGCTAGAACTGTATTTTCTAGAAATGTTGGTCCCCCCAGATGACTTTTTAACATTTTAAATATCTGTAGCAATAAAATCCATAACCTCCAGTAGTCAATGCTAGCTAACTAATCTGTTTAAAGGTCCCCAATTATAGTTAAATCAACTTTTTTGAGCTTTTAACCACAGTATAATGTTGTTTGCACCTCAAAAACACACCTGTAGTAGTATTTTGTTTCATTTATGCATGTTTGAGTAATCCTGTATGCTGAGGTGCTGCCCTCCTCAAGAGCTGAAAACGCTCGGCCTCCGTGCTCTACATAGATACATTAAACCAGGAAGTGCACCTGCTCGTTTCTAAAGCCCATACACTGTCACCGGACTTATTCTGATAGTCATTTCAGCATTTAATCTGCTGTCTCTATTAAGCAGTAAGCTCATTTATCTATCTGTTGTAATAATAGCTGGACTAAATAGCCATTTTATGCTCTCTCTGGTGGTATTGAAATATATTATATGATATATTTGCAATATATTGTGCCAACCTTTACAGAATTTGAAATAATCTGTACACTGACACAAAGACATAAATATTGTACACATTAGCATAATTTCAGTTTGCTTAATTGCGATACCTATGGAATATGCAGTTTGTTAATACATTGCACATCCACAGTGAATCACTGACAGAGCACAGACTGTAAACACTTTTAACTCAGCTTGAGTTATGTGGTTTTAATGGGAACTTGTAAAGTTAAATAGAGAATGTATTTATTTATTGTTTTTATAATTTTTTACAGCACTTTGGAAACTGTCTTCGTAAATAAAATATTCTCTATAATAAAGTGGATTGGATGAACTTGCTTAGTTATCTTCAAACCCAAATGTTGTCTACGAAGCATAACATTGTTGCTTTTGTAGATGCTAAATGTATGCTAATAATGTGATAGTTTCAACCTTAGATAAAACAAAATATGATTTTATATACAACTTTAAAATGCACAGAGATAATTCTAAGAGATGGCTTGTTAAAATACCCATCATTAAAATATTAATGGAAATGTAAAACTTGTCTTAATATTTGTAATAGATAAGCTAAATGCTTAATATGATGATAAATTAAATTATACATATTTAAAGATATTTAGTAAAGAAAACAACAACGACAAAAAAACAAAAAAAGGACTAAAATAATATAATCAAAAATATTTGTTGTAATATAAAATTTTTCTATGTTCATTTTGGGATTTTTATATAAGTGACAAGGATAATTTATTCCGATGCGTTTTCAGTACCCCCACAACAACAACAGTTCAAATGGCTGTCCCTACTAATCCAAGATAGCTATTTGTCCCATTTCTAAGTGAAGTGTCCTTATATTGCCTTTTTAATAATAATAAGTGTAAGAGCTTAGGTCTTGCTCTCTTGTTTACGCCACTCCAGTTCAACCAATCAGTTTGTGCTCTGACTGCTCCGTCCTGACAGTGGCGTAGGAGGACCTCTCGGCTGTCCCCGTCTCTCACACACTCTCTTGTTGTCACTTCGTATCCCAGAAAAAAGTACATGGTCAACAACACTCATACTTCCTAAAGTGTCAACTTTAATCTGTGAATATGAGGGGGATTAAGTTTGCTTATAAGGTCTCTTCAGGACATGTCTGGACCTTCCATTTTGCCTCCATGTTGGATCACTATGTAACCTCCCCTACTCTAGATGAAAATTACACTGCCTTACTTCCTTTTGGCTTCTCCCTTCTGGGGTTAAATTTTGCACATGTTTACAACCTTCTTCATTTATCTGGGCTTGGGACTAGCACAAAGAGTGTACTGGTTTGGGAACCAAATTGGCTGCATTTGAAACTTGCACTGTGACATACTGTACGTTCTGTTCTGTTTTATTGACTTTTTCTATTGAATTTGAGTCGGCCTTGAGGCAATAATGTAAAAATGTACTTTTCTAAAGTGCAGAGGTGAAAAGATACTTCTGTCTATCTTACTAAAGATTTCTCAAGAAAAAAAATGCATATTTTTCTTTCACTTGGGTAAATTTAGGAAAAAAATATAACTTCAATTTAAACTTGGGCCTGGTGGTAAGGTAAGCATGCTCACCTCAAAACCATGAGGACCTGAATTTGATCCCATTATTATCAGTAGTGGTAGTCGTGCTAGAAAGTATAATTGTAGTAGTATTCATTCATTCCTCTTCTTCCACATATTCTCTTTAGGGGTCACAGGTGGCAGTAACCTTTCCCACCAACTATGGGCCTTAAGCGGGGTACATTCTGGACAATGGTCACTTAGTTACATGGCTGACACTACATAAGCTGACAGACAACCATTCACTCCATAAAACCATTTAGAGTCACAGTGATGTAAAATAATGTTTTTGAAGCCCATGATATTTGGATAAAGTAAATTCAGGAAACATTCGGACAGGGTTTCCCTTTTATACAAGTCCCACTGTGGATGCTTTTAGTGCTTTTGGGTGTCACGGCTCCAAATTTAATGCGGAGAGAAATGTTCTGTTTTACACATGGCCACACTTTTATTTAAACGCTGCTGAATCTTGTCCTGCTGTCTTATCTGATCAAACTGTGTATTTTCTGTTTGATCATCCTTCTGGGCTTTTTTATACTCCTTTAATATGTTGTTACTTTGATATTATCTTTTTGTTTACTTTTATCAAGCTTGTGCACCACCGTTTTCTTCTATTATTTATTTTTCCCCTTTTTCTTCTCCTGACAGATAGCCTCCCTTTAGCTATCTCTGTGATCTATTGTCCTTGATTCAAATATTGACAGAGCAAAATTACCAACAACAGAGAGAGAGGGTGAGCATCTAGGCCAGACATACAGCAGACAGTCGGAGATAAATAATGTATGTTGCCGAGAAGAAAACCTTGTCTTGTGGTAAAAGCAGTGGTGCCATATTTACAACAGCTGAATGTGAATGCTTCTCACTTGGTCTGCTATTTCTTATGTTGTTTCAAAAGGACTTTATCCTTTCAAAATACAGTGATGCTGGCTGCAAAAGACATCTACAGTGAAATGCAGGCTGGTGAAGACGTTTCTGCCTAGCAACCCGTCTTTGTGTTCACATTGCTGTAGGTTTGACAAATGCGTACAGACAGGACGGGTATCTTCCCTTGAACAGAAGCGATTACTCTGCCTCTGTCATCTCCAGATTAGTAAGCACGCTCCCACAAACTCAGCACTCTGCTATTTTCTACCTAGGATTCGAGCAGCAAGAATCGAATCTAGAATGTGTATCTGTGTATTTATACTTTATATTCACATCTAAGTAATGGTGTTTGTCTAAGGTAGTGCAACACATATTTAACAATAACAATATATTGGTATTTGAACCCACAGACTACTAAAAGATCCCTAAAAACATAAATGTCCAGAGTAGGGCTGCATGATATAACAATAATAATTTCAATATTTTATCAACTTTGTCAAAAAAAAAAAACACACTGAAGAGTCCATCAAAATCACGTCTAGTACAGGGCAATATAAGACAAATATGCAATATATAACTGTACTGAATAATGCATTAAACATAATTTAGCTTTTTCTAGCCACATTGCCAAAGCTGACCACTAAAAGATGCTCCAAAATATCCCACATACTCCAAATGATCAAACAAGTATATGTCTGAAGTAGGACCACACTATTTCAGTGAAATATACTTTAAACAACAGCTGTAGTGATCATTGTCATAACAATAATAATTGCAACAGACTGATTACTAAAAAATCTCCCAAGCATAACAAATATGTAATTGCATCTAGTATACAATGCAGATCTGAAATAGTAGGGACCAATCTAAGTATGCAGTATATAGCTAAATAAGAGTATTGCGTTCACACTAATATGCGTTCAATATGCCAAAATGAGAAATGGCATTTTTCACATTATGTACACTCTGCACCGACAAGAACTGTATGTTCTGTAAGCTGTATGGTTTACACTTGTATTTGTTTACAGCTTCCTGAGCTAAGGCTGAAGGAATTCAGATTATTGAGTGTTACATAAGAGCAGGGTTTCCCTCGTCTTCATTTTGGATTGTCTCATCTTTCAGCCCTGTCTGATGTGGTGAGTGGAGCGGAGTAGACGTCTCCTTAGCCAGTGTCTGTGGGGATCTGTCATGTTCAGTGGAGAATCACTGCTCACAGATGTGACCTCTGTCTCCCTCACTGTGGGTTTTATTAGGGATTCCCAGCTCGAGCTCAGTATACCACAGCTTCACAGTTTTGGTTTGATCACTTGTTGGGTGTATTTTTATCACTACCCAGTATCACTGAAATGTTGCTGTGGCTTCAGTGAATTATTCCCTCGTTAGCAAAATGAAAGTGTCAGTCATTAGAAATGTTTAGACACAGCCCAGGGCTTCATTAAGCTGCTGGAAAAGCATTAGCACATGTGTCGATCAGTGCTGTCAATCTGTCTGACCTCACATCGCTTTCCATTAAGTCTCCTAAGCCCCTTTACACAGACACTTCTGCTGCCCTCCCCCATCTTAGAGATGCTATCCTTTTCACTCTGTTTCTCAAATCCTCTCTTAATACCATTCAATTAAACTCCTTCTAAATGGAAGCTAAACCTTGGCTTGACAGCTACCTCACTGTTAACAATAGATGCTACCTTTGTTATTGTCTGTGTGCCACTAATAACATTCTTTGCTCATGCATTTTCCTTCCCTTTCCTTTTGTGGCAGTCCACCCAACCTGCACAAAATATAGCATCCTGCTTCATTTTATTATATATATATATAAAAAAAGAAAATCCTAACCAATTCCCAACTGCAAAATAATACACTATCAAACTGACATTTGGGGCTTAGCTTTAACTCTGAGCTTGTTAACTCCTAACTAGAGTTTAGTGTTAGACCATAACAATCCTGCAGTTATTGCACTGTTAAACATTGCATGGATTTATTTCTGGTATTTATCCCCATTTCACTTTGGGCTTCCTATCAGTAAAGTGGTTCGTTCTTTGGTGCGGTGGTCAGGGCTCAGCTCCCCCTACTGCCTTTACTCCAACCCAGTATGCGCTGGTCCCAATTAATGGATACATGGATATAAACATGCTAAGGTACCCATACAAATGATTTGCTGTGGCATCCCCTTTTGGAAAGGTTTTATGTTTGTTTCTCTTTTTTGTGCTGTTTCTCTGTAAGCAGACATAGCCATTCTATGCACTTACATATTAGGGTTTTCCACTGCCATAGATTTAATATTGACAAGTATATACATAATATATACAAGTATTGTATAGCCCAATGAGCAATAGGAGAATCCCTTATTTGAGAGGCCATTGACTGCAAGCTTGTGTGACCAAAGCTTCTGGGTTAGGGTGAACATTCTCGTCTATTTTGGTAATAATTATGTATGACGTTTTAAGATTAGGTTTAGATTAAGATTAAGATTATACTTTTTTAGACAATTCCTATTGCATGATATGCTGTTGATTAATTCCTTGTACAGCCATTTGATCCTTATTGGACCTTTTGTTACAAGGGATGCATTGTCTTTCCCAGTGCTGCTTGCCTATTTGTCATAATATCATGTTAAATTGTCATGTTTTTAAACAGTCAGGAGGATCCCCATGCGTGGGATCCACAAAAAAGACAGTCCTCACTAAACTGTTTTGTCCCCTGCAGCCA
The DNA here is from genome assembly GCA_020698575.1 of Bostrychus sinensis. Lineage (NCBI taxonomy): Eukaryota > Metazoa > Chordata > Actinopteri > Gobiiformes > Eleotridae > Bostrychus > Bostrychus sinensis. The sequence goes on along the minus strand of CM036241.1, from coordinate 11,771,912 downwards.
TTCAACATGCCAGCCTGTCTGCCAATCTCCTCTCCACCTCGCAACCAAAGCCGCCCCCAGGAGAACATTAGTGAGGGACAGAGGCCACTTTCTGCATTTTGTCTGGGCACACAGTGGTTTGAATTGATTTGAAGCCAGCGTCTATTTTTAGAGCTGCTGCCGTTTTGGTGAAATATCACTGCACATGTACCCCACCAGTACCTCTGTGGTCACGCTATGTACACTCTGTCGATTAAACCGCCTTTATGTCTAAGGAAGGGTGGCAGTATATCAGGAAAACATGCTTCTCTAGTTAAAAAACCTCAAATGCAAGAACTAAACCAGGACTAAACCAAGAACTCTACTCCAGATCAAGACTTTTTATGATCTCTCTCTGTTGAGTAACCTTATTTTTACAGGGGAAAAGTAGAATGTCTGTCAATTAGTCTATAATATTATTGCACTACAACCATAAGGGGAGCAGGTGGCCAGAGATAACCCCACTATCTATGGGTTAGTCGCAGGGCTGACACTTGAAGACACATGCTGACAGAACGCATTTATGCTTCCTTACATTTATTCCCTATGTGCAATTTAGATTCACCAGTGCCCAGGAAAAGGTGGCCCGAAAGATCCTCCAAAACATCCAAAATAGTCTAAATCATCACATCTTATAACAGTATAGGTCTGAAGTATCGAGGTGCATCTTTTTTTTTTCCTTTTTTTGCTTTCACCAACTGCTTTTTCAGTAATTTAGTCATGCCACAGTGCTAAGATGTTGAGGGTCTCTTTGGGAGTTATGATGATGGATAGAATTAGAAATGAGTACATCAGAGACAGCTCATGTTAGATGTTTTGGAGATAAAGTCAGAGAGGCCAGACTGAGATGGTTTAGACATAAACAGAGCAGGGATAGTTCATATATGGGTAAAAGGCTGCCAGAAAAACGAATACCAAAGAGGAGATTTATGGAAGTAGTGAAAGAGGACATGAAGTTATTTGGTATTAGAGAAGAGGATGCAGAGGATTGGGTTAGATGGAGGCTTCGCTGTGGCACCCCTAAAAAGAAAAAAGCTGAAAGGAGAAGTGAAGAGACATGCCAATATGTGATTTAAAACTCTGTTATAGTCAATTGTCTGTCACCTTTGCCTTTGTAATATTGTGATCTGAGTAGTTCTCTGTTGGACATTGCATTTGGTGATATTTCGATTTAGTTTTTGCTGACCTGTGTGGCTTTAGTTTGAGAGTTGTATCTGGGCTTAAACTCCTGAAACAACCCTGCTGGACCCCGGAGGCTTCATTACAACGTGGGATCATCGATTGCCACAGCCTCTCTCCGATGTGCCTGCATGGACGCACAAGACAAAAACAGTAATTTTAATTGTGTGCCGCTTTTGCTTTTCTTAGCATTCGTAAAAAGGGATGTGGGATTTTTCGATAAGTGGATCATTTTCACAATCTCCCCCGACTAGATTTGAATGTGAATATCTTCTTGTTTTTCTTCCTTTACACGGACACTTTGCAGAATAAGAAATGCTGTTGGCGGTATTTGTAAATTTAGTTCAGCTGTAGTCGTGATCACACAGAGACACACGTGTGCGGCTGTATAGCTCCAGCTTGTTCTCCTCTTCCTCCTACGCTTATTGAATGAAGTGCTGGGCCTTATCATTGCTCTAGATTCACTCACGCTGATTGAATGCCTGAAAGGGATTTTATCAAGTCTATAAGATTTTGAGATAGCCATAAATCAGATACCATTACTTGGAGCTAAAATGGACAATTGCTTTGACACACTCAAGATAACAAGTAGAACAACATGTATCCGTATTCACACATTAAGAAACGTACTTTAATTGCTAACAATAGAAGAAATTTTATTGCATTTTAGCACTTGCTGACTTTATTGACATACCACACTTGGAAAGCTTTGGCCTTGCAATGGTAAAGGTGCAGTGCCCAGATTTGGGCTTGAACATTGAATTTTCTAGGGGGTTCAGGGGTAAATGCTCTATCCACTACAACTACAAAATCTATATACCTCACAATGGTAAAAGAAATCCACATAGCTACATCCAGGTGATCAAAAATTGATAATTTGTCCATTTACTGACCCCTAATGGCTGGAGTTAAAATCTTTGGCTTTATCTGGCAATGGTACCAAATATTTAAAGGTCCCCTATTTTGCTGAATTGACCTTTTTGAGCCTTTCACCATGTTCCACCAGGTTTTTGCACCTCGAAAACATGCTTGGAGTAGTCTTTTTTCATTCACGCATGTTTGAGTAATCCTGTATGCTGATGGAAGCTCTTTTGCGAGGGCTGAAAACGCTCAATCTCAGGACTCTACGTGGCCATGTGAAACCAGGAAGTGCTCCTGCACGTTTCTGAAATCCATACACCTTCCCCAGACTCGTTATGATCATTTCAGAACCTAAATTGCCATCATTACAAAGCAGTCAGGTCATTTATCTGTCTTTTAGCACCATGTTGCTAACAGCTATGCTAAATACCCATTTCATACTCTGTCCATTCCCCACTATTGCCAGCAGAGGGCGACAGACACGTCAAAGTAACAGCTCCTCAAAAGAAGACATTTTCCTATACATATACATTATTTTAGGTTAGAAACAAACCAGTGCCGGAAAAAACATAACCTTCATTGTTGTGGTAATAAACATTGAGTTTCCAAATGTCATACAATAAAACATTCAGCACTGCTCAAGCTTCAAATCACAAAGAGGAGGACTGAGATGAGATTTAAAAATGTTGATTGAAGTGTGCTCTGAGGAGTAAATGAATGTGCCAGAACATCATTAGTGACGCGAGCAGAGTGGTAGTTTTCTCAGCATGAGTGGTCCGCACTTGGAAGACCTCCCCTCGAGCTGTTTTATGACCACACTACAGCGCGGCTATGTGTTGATAAGTGACTGCATGTTTGACAAGGTTTCTGACACAAAAGATAGAAAAAAAGCCTTCCCTAATCATCTTTCAACTTGACGACAGGTGGCACTGAAGTTTGAAATGTCTATAAAGGAGACTCGTTTATTGCATTGTAGTGTTTTTGGACTTGGAGCAGGTCTGTGGCGGGGGGTTGATGATGCATTGAGTTTAAATTTGATGTAAAAAAAATGTACTCTGTCTAGTGCTTACATCAAAGAGGACATGTCATCTGGCAATTATACATAAATATATGCAAATTAGTATAAGTACAGGTGTATATAGTACCACTTAATGTTTAGATTACTGCAGAAATAACAGCTGTAGATTTATATTGCACAAGCCCAAGCTTTCCAAAGCACTTTACAACCAATGTTTATTCACTCCACAGTAGGGTTGCAAAGGGCTGGAAAATTTCTGGTAAATTTCTGGAAATTTTCTGGAAACTTTCTTTGGGAAGTTAAGCTTGAAAATTTGGGGAATTTTCAAATTTGGAAATCATATATAAATAAAAAAATAAACAACAACATTATAATCCAACAGATTTAAACAACTTTATTGAACAATTGCAGAACAGATTTGCCTTTGAACAATAAAACATTTGTTAAGTAAAATATGACTTCTCAAAACCAAAAAAAGTAAATGAAAACTCCTGATTGTAAATTGTTCAAAAGAATAAGTGGAAAAATACCACATTACATTAATCTGCTCAAAAAACGGCACCACCCCCAGTGGCCAGCCTGGGAACTGCAGCCAAACTAGTGTTGATGGCCTGCCACCAGAACAGATGTAGCTCATTAATTATGCATGATGTTGTCACAAATGTACAATATACCACAAAACACATTTTTACAACCCTAATAATTGAGCTAACCAGAAATATGGAGCCTGCAGTCTTGAGTTTGGTAGTGTTGTGGAGATCAGCTGTGCATGTGATCAGGGGATGCAGAGTGCATAGACGTGTATGCAAAGCATGTTACTACATGTACCACAGCTTATTACATGTACCACAGCTTACTACATGTACCACATGTACATGCTGAGGAATAACACAGATATTGAAGTGCATTTGTGTTTTTTATGCTATAGTATATTGCCCCATCATAGGACAGCTTTGAATTGTGTAAGTTCCCAATTTATTCCCATAAATTCTTGTAAATTCCCATAAATTCCTGTTTATTCCCATGGAAAATTTCCAATTTTGAAAATTCCCCCGATTTTTGCAACCCTTCTCCACAGACACACACAGATGGTGGTGAGCCACAGCTGCCCCAGGACAGACTGACTGAGATGTGGTAGCCATACTGTGCCAACGGCCTCTCTGACCACTACCAAACACACCATCACACTTACACATTCATACACCAGTGCCGCACACATTGGAGTGAAGTGCCTTGCCCAAGGACACAAAAGCATGAACTAGGGGTAGAGGGGATTGACCAGCCAAACTTTCCACTAGACGACCTGCTATACCTCCTGAGCAACTGCAACCACATTAAAGCAGAACTCAGTAACATTTTTACCTTAAATAAACAGTTTTGGAGCCTGTGTGATGGTTAAATGACTTGTTGTGGGGTGGATAAAGTGCCCCACATCTCGCCCTGGTGTCTCTGGGCCAAAAATGACACAACCCGGTTTCACGGAAGTCTCGGGTCTTGTGAGAAAGCGGCACATGGTAATGGCTTTATTTCTCGATTTTTGTTGTGGCAGAGGGGCCAGATGGCAGAAAAAAACAGTTTTGTCCAGTAAAAAAACTGTAGAGACAGTGGGGGGCAAAACCAAAGTAAAGCCAAGTGAGCGGTCACAATCGGAGTCATTTGGACTTGCTGTGCTTTACTTCTTTACTTTATAGGTTTACTCTAGAGAGGAAAATAAGGCAAAATCATTGAAGAAACAAGCAGAGTTACTGAATTCTGCTGGTATCATCTGGAGTTGTTTTGTATTTCCTACAAAATGTGTAACCATCCATAGTCTTTCTCTTAAAAAGTGTCACTTGGTTGTCTTGACTTTCAGAGTACAGTGGTACAAATTCAATCAGGGTGGGCTGCCTGGGTCTCCTCAATGTGGGGAGTTGACATTTTTCTGAAGACCTTGGAGTGGTCGTGCGGTGATAAAGTGCCAGTCATCTTTAATGATTGCTGGTCTTCAAAAGGAGCCGCTCAAACCAAATGAAATAGCCGCTGTCAGTTTGAGGAAAGTTGGCAGCTGTTGTGAACCATTACACGATAGTAAGTGTGATAGTCACGCTTTATTGGATTGACAGTATTTACAGGCTGTTTGTTGGTGGTTACCGTTTATAGCTCCTGTGTATTTATTAATTACAAGGCATTTATGAATGTACACAACGTCATTGGACATGAGTGTGATTAAATGTTACGAGGACGGACTCTGTGTGGTTTGCGTTAGCTGCTGAAAAGTCAGTCAAGTGGACCGGCTGCCAGAAGGAGCAATATGTGAAAAATGGTTGTTGCATTGATTTGTTTTGGTGATGGACGACTAGTCTGTTGGATGATGTATTCTTGTATTGATTACCGTAGCTTGTGTTGCGCAGGGATCGATGAGATGCGAAGATTTACCGATGCAAATAAGTCAAGGGTCAACAAAGGCGACTCCTATATAGTGCATTAATGAAAAGACGTCATTTGTCAAATAGTTTTCATAATCACAGGACGGCAGTGGCGGCGTGGGAACATGCAATATCCTGTTGGTCAGAAGTCAAGAGTGTTACATGTGAGTAAGTGTAAATAAATAAGCTTAACATGGATGTTGTTGACAGTGTCCAATATTTTCTAAGGCCTTGGGGGGGTTTAGTGGAGCGAGGTGAGCAGATGACAGGGATGACCCTATCTGTCCATCAAACACGACTGGCCTCTTGTACTTCTTAGTGGTTCCCTCCTCCGTGTCACGACTCTGGGGGCCCGAGGCAGTGGGGAGTGCAGACCGTACAGAAGGGCTGCACAGTATTAGAAAAATGATTGATGTGTGATTACTGTGTTAATTATTGCAATGATGATATGAGCAGTGATATTTGGATATACTCTTTGATATGGAAAAGTCAAATTCTGTTGTATATTAGGTAGAGGTGCAACACTTGGGTTAAAATAGGGATAAGTCAAAACAAACACGAAACCAGGACTAAAATCAGGAATAAAGCAGGACTAAACCTGGTCTAATCCAGGTCTAAACCTGCACTATATCAGGACTAAGCCAAGACTAAACCAGAACTATATCAGGACTAAGCCAAGACTAAACCAGGACTATATCAGGACTAAACCAGGATTTATCCTGGTCTAAGCAAGGTCTACACCAGGTTCTACACCAGAACTTAACAAGGTCTAAACCAGGACTAAACCAGGTCTAAACCAGGTCTAAACCAGGACTAAACCAGGTCTAAACCAGGAGTAAACCAGCACTACACAAGGACTAAACCAAGACTAAACCAGGTCCGAACCAGGGCTAAACCAGGACTAAACCAGGACTAAACCAAGACTAAACTAGGATTAAACTAAGATCAAACCAGGACTAAGTCAGGTCTAAACTGGGTCTAAGCCAGGTCTAAAGCAGGATGTAACTAGGTCCAAACCAGGACTAAACCAGGACTAAAGCAGGAATACACCAGGACTACACCAGGGCTAAACCATTTCTAAACTAGAACCAAACTAAGATTAAACCAGGACAAAAACAGGTCTAAACCAGGACTAAATTTCAGACTAATGAGAGATAAAACTAGGACTTTTTAAAGTTTGGTCCTAACACAGTCTCTAATTGGGGCTGCTCTGTGAATTTCTGTCTAAGAATAACTGTTGCATACTTTTTTTTTTTAAGTTTTTTCCTGTGATATTGATTTAGCAGTACTCAATATTGCAATGCCTATATTTATTTAATTTATTACAGTATATTGTGCAGCTCTGTTGTGAAGCATTACCTCAAATTATGATTTTTTTCATAATGATGAGGTAGAAAAACTCTGGATTGCCACATTTGAGACCAAGACGAGACCGAGACTAATAAAAAAAGTGGTCCCTAGCGCTACAACACCACCACATAGCATCACCCCAGCAGCGATGGCGGCGTGAGCGAGAGAGAGTGTGTGTGTGGTAAACGGAGTCTAGGTGAGACCGTCGCTGTCATGGTTAAGTGCGTTGGGAAATGAGCTAAAGGGGAGATGGAATATCATTAGCCCTGAATGTGCCTCCCAAAGCAGGGCCTGAAAACACGAGAGCAAGCCTCCTGCACCAGATGTTGTTTATATATTCATACCACTACATTATTATTTTAAGCCCTTCAAAGTACGTCCCCTTATCGGCGTTCAGAATCTACAAGTCTCCTTTGTGCACATAGTGTGAAATCTAAATCACATTTCATTGGGAATTAGTACCTTTTCCCCCAGGGCTCTATTTATGTCCGGGGCACCTAAAGGTCATCGCTCCAAGAATAGGGTTGTCAGTTAGCAACAGCCTGTTTGTCAGATTCCTTTGACTGAGGCTGCTTCTTTGACTGTCCCTCACTATCCACGGCCCTTTCCTGATGGCATCTCGCTTAATTATCTCTATTTGGCACACGGGCTGGTCCACTTAGATAAGGTTCGGTATTATGTTACACTTCTCATCTGCTGTCTCTTCAATTTGCAACACTCTTGTGCTAAGTCCAATTACTGCTGTAGTGTTTATTTTGAGCCTCCAATTATCATATTTTTGCTTCTTCGTTCTTTTGCTACCTACAGCCGCCCACGCACTTCACCCAAGAATGCACTTATTGTTCGTCAGATCAGTTTGTAAGAGTTGTATGTTAACAGATGGCATGCAATAGTAGGTGGTTGCTGGACTTGCTTGGTACTGGCCTTATTATGATTCACCATTCAATGCAAACGGTGCAAAACTGAATTATCTGAAACTTTCTTCATTGATGGACCTTCTCGCTAACCCTCAGCAGCTTATCGACCTTTTCTGCTTGCGAGAAAAAAGTAAAACTGTACCAATATTCCAATATAAAAACTGAACCCAAAGTTTAAAGCTTATCTTAAACTTCTAGCTCTGATTTTAGTATTAGACTTTGCTATTTTTGCTACTGTCTTAATTAGGGCTGGGTACTGTTAAGTGATATCTTTGTGGTATCGAAAGGAGTTACAATACTACTGGTATCGAAAAAAACATTTTGATTCAATACCAAGTTTCAATACCTAGTAGGACCTTTAATGCTCCTTTGCTTGTATGAATCAAATAAATAAAGAATAAATCATACAAACTACTGGCTTTGCTCCAAAAATTGGCCTGTTATTCAATATTATAATGTTTTATGATTGTAGAAGATGAATTTGCTCACCATAGGTATTGGAAAACGCATCAGTCCGGTACCGGTATCAAAAACAAAGTATCATTTAAGTATTGGTATTGAAAAAATCTCAATGATACACAGCCCTACTCAGCAACAACTTTTCTACTTTCAGGGGAAAAAAAGTCAAACTGGACCAATATACCAAGGCAAAGACTGAACCCAAATTTAAGAGCTTATCTTAAATTTCTAGCTCTGATTTTAGTATTAGACTTTGCTATTTTGCTATTGTCTTTATCCAGCCACAGCGGGGCACAAGCCACTGTACTCCTTGTGACAGTCTCAATCCGCGATAAATCTAGAGATAGAACAAGAAGAAACAAGGAAAGAGGAAAGAAAAATGTGTGATAAGCAGATAATTTGCTGTGGCAACCCTGTTTTCTCTATTTAGGTTCTTTATAGCACTGTTTGTTCATACAAGCAGATGTAGCCAGTGCTGAAATAGCAAATTTCTAAATGTTCAGCAGCCATTAAATGAAACTACAAGAGGTAGCACGAAGGTCCAGGTAAAGCCTATATCAAATTAAATTAAATCAGATCACAAATATGACTTACTTACGCCAATGTTTACAAGTTATGTAGACCAACAACCAGTGAGCTTCCCTTATTTAAGATTCCTCATTTGTGATAATTGGCCAAGGCTTGAAGTTCTGCATTAAATATTATCATCTCCCCAAATCCTTGAAAATAATAAGTTATAATAATAAGTTATAAAATAATAAGTTTTTTTTTTTTTTTTTTTTTTTTTTTTTTTTATAGATCAAATATAAAAGCTAAAATTTCCATTAAGGAAAGATTATGAAACATTGAAGAGGAGAAAGGCACTGAGACAAGACTACAGTACCGTAGTTATCTCTCTGACAGCCCTGCCTTCGACATGTATTGTCATAGATAAAGTTACATAATAAATATTTCATGGCCAGTTGAACAGACCCATGTGATTTGAGAGTCCCTCTTTCTGCCACTGGGAAGTCCTGGCCACTGCACATCTTCCCCCTTTCCTTCCGACAGAATACACCGCATAAAACCACACTGCGGGGCAACAGACGGACAAAGAACAGAACCACTTTAACACAAGAGATGCACAGCTGAAAGGGCTTAAAAAAACAAATAGTAAACCAGGGCTAAACTAGGTCTAAACTAGGACTAGTCTAGGTCTTAAACCAGGTCAAAACCAGGACTAATCTAGAACTAAACCAGGACGAGACTAGGTCTAAGCCAGGTGTAAACTAGAACTAAATCAGGACTTGACCAGGACTAAACTATAACTAAACCCAGCTTAAACCAGGTCTAAACCAGGACTAGACCGGGACTAAACCCAGCCAAGACCAGCTCTAAAACATGTCTAAAATAGAAATAAACAGGACTAAACCTGGACTTGACCAGATCTAAACCATGTATAAACTAGAACTAAACATGGACCAGGACTAGAGCAGGACTAAACCAGATCTAAATCAGAACTAAACCAGGATTTTACCAGGTGTAAATCATGTCTAAACTACAAATAAACCTGGTCTAGACTAGGTCTAAACCAGGACTAAACTAAGTCTAAACCAGGATAAATCTTTGTTTATGAAGACATACAGCGGACATAAAAACACACTGTGGGGCAAGATATGGACAAAGACCCTAACCACTCTATATTTCTTTTTTTATGAGCGCTCTTCCAAACCCAGCAGCCCTGAGTGGCCACGGCAGCTCTCTCTGTATCCCCCCTCGGTGTCTCTACATATCCCTCCCACCTCGTTCCCTCCTCCCTCCTCCTCCTCCTTCGCTCCTCTCTCTTTTTCCCTGGCTCTCCTCCCGATCTCATGCCACTGTGCAGGGCGCCGCTTTAGCCGCTACAGATGCAAGTTTAATCCAAGGCTACCCAGTCAGCACAGAGAAGGAAAAAAAAGAGGGAAGCTTGCCCCTTTTATTACTAACATGCATCGGTATTTGCAGAGACGATTCAACAGCTTGTGCGACTTGAGATGAACCTGAAGTGTCGTCTTGTATTCTGTCCTTGTGTGGATTTTGGGATTGTCATTCCTAAAGCTCTGCAACAATAAGGTGTTAGCACCAGCGCTTGGCGAACTGCAAGACTCTTAAATTTCATGATTAGGACTTCAAGAGGAGGAAATCCTGTGTGATTTTTTTTTTTTGTTTTTTGTTCTGTGAAGTTTTGCAGTGATTGCGCCTCTTCGGAGATGCCGTAAGTCAATCTTTGCGAGGATTGCGTTTTCATTTCATCAGCGTTTTTTGGTCATTGTCATGTGGCTACCCAAGCTCCCGGGCTGGCCACTTACTTAAGAACAATCATACTGTGTGGAAGTGGCAGTGGCAAGTTTGTTTCTATCTTTTGGAACACTTTTTAAAAGCCCTTGTGAACCGGGGATAACACTAAAAGGCAAAGATGCAGGTCTCGTTAGTGTGCACGGACCATCGCGGTGGGGTGAGCCGGACCACTGAGGACAGGCTGAACCGGCAGAACGCCAACAGCCCCGGGACAGGCACTCGCAGCAAGTTCAAGGCAGTGGCGATGGTCGCACGCAGCCTGGGACAACTGTCGGTGCAGAGCGTGCCGTCCTCCAGTGAGCAGAGCATGAAGACGGGCATGAAGTATCGGTAGGCAGCACACAAATGTGCAGCACAAAAAGAAAACTTAAATCCTCATTTTGTTTAGATTGGATGCAAATGGTTTAAAACTGCAAAAACCCAAACCCACCCAACAATAACAGAGCAACCTTTTTGGCTTGTATTTTATAAAAAAGCATATCTGTACCAGTCCGAAAAAAATCATATACACAGTCTTATAGGAAATTCCGGTACGCATGATATCTAACGTTTGAAAACAACTTGCTGCTTGCTGATGTTGCCAGTCTAATTATGCTTAAAACAACCAAAACAATGGCTTTTCTTCCTAAATGAGGAAGTATATTCTCTTATCAGAATTTTTTGATGATTATAGGGTCACACAATATATTACAAATATATTTATTGTCATTACATTATCACCAATCATTTCGTTTATTTCAGACAAATGGCATATAAATTACAAATGACAATCCAAATCAACACTAAAGCCATGTCTGAAAAGGAGTAGGATGAAGCGCCAATCACAATACCTACTGTATATGTTAACAGCTTGTTTTGAAGTAATGGTCATTTGTCTAAAATTATCTTTAGTCCCTACGTATAATCCAGGTTTTTTCTGCATTACTAGTCTTTGAAGAGAAAACACCTTTTTTTGTTCATATTTTTAATAAATACGATATCAAGTGCAGTAAGAATTCAAATATTGCTGGTCATGTGAATAATGCAATAATCACAATATTATGTTGCATTTTTTCTAATATGCTGGCCTAATCACATTTTTTCATTTTATAGAAAGAGCTGCGTATGCCTTTTTGCACTCTGCAATTTGTTAAGCTACTGTATTTTTAATCAGAATAGTGACTCATATACACTTATACCCTTTTAGACCTGGCCAAATCCTAAGTTAGTCTTTTTGTTTTTGATTAATGTTTTAGTGTGATCTCTGGGGCAGCAAAAAGACCTCATTGAGACCTTTCATGCACTACTCACCCAAAACGTCACTTATGCCCTTTGGGTTCTCACCTCCGGCCATTTTAAAGTCAGAACTAAAGACATTTGACATTTGAAAACAACTTATTGACGGGCTTACATCTAGATTAATTGACTCTCAGAGGGTATAATGCATCAATACTGACTGAACCCATTTAGTTCAAGTGTTGTATCTCAGTCTTCGTTTCTCCTTTCTGTCAAAACTGTCAAACCAGGTTAGAGATAATGAATAGAAGTCCACTTTTACAGTAACTATGGCCCAAACCTAATACATTTTGACATTGCAATTTTAGTTATTATGATGGCGGCAGTAGCTCAGCCGGTAGAGACTTTCGCCCACTACCCAAAGGTTCGATCCCCGCTTGTGGTGGCCATAGGCGCAAATCGCCAGCCACGCCTCCGTCAGTCTGCCCCAGTGACTGAGGAGTGAATGAATAGTGCACCAAATTGTAAAGTGACTTTAGCCTTATTTGTACTGGATTAGCATTACCCCTGGACCTCTGTAATTTGGGAATTACCCCCTGACGTCAGTGTTTTTAGTTGGGCATTCACACGGGATAAGAGAGCTCTGTAATTTACTCAATTTTACAAACTTTATTCCAGATATGACGTATTGACAGTCACACAGATTTATAATAAAAATCTCCTATTTTGTTTATGTTTCTAGCTCCACTTAATCTTAAGCTTCTATCTTTTATGTTGCTTTACTGTACTGACAAAAAAAAATATTTACCTCATGCTATGACACATATAATCCATTATCTGTCTCTCTTCTGTTTCTCTCCTCTTAAACAGTAGGCATCCCTCTCTCTTCATCCATTCACTGAGATATGTCTCTCTTGATCTAACTTTAGCACAAAAAGCGTCCATACTTTCCAAAAGAGCCTCCATGTTGCTCCAAAAACTTAGTCCAACGTTGCCATGACGACAGGGGGTGTGCTTCCGGGTTACGTCTTTACCGTAGGTTTCTCTTTTTTACTTTCTAATCAGCAGGGAAAAAGTAATTGTTTCAGTGCAGGACAAGAAGCGACATGTTGTTATGGTTTAGATACAGACGTAAAATGGAGCGTTAAAGACATTTTTGATTGCTTTTGTGATCGTTAGGAAACAGCCTGAATCACAGACATGGGGATTCGCACAGGACTAGTATTATCAGAGGACCCCTGTGTTGGCTGAAATATAGTAATTTTCTGGGGAATTTTCAGTGACATTTTTACAAATGTGGCAGATTCACGCAGCATAATAATCACAGACAACCTCCGCAATTATTACAAATTCCTGGAGGTCCCTAGGTAATACTAATTCCGTTCGAATAGGGCTTTTGTGAGTCTAGAAAAATGCTGTATAAAACTAATGCATTAATAGGTGCCAGTCCCAAGCCTGGATAAATGGAGAGGGTTTTGTCAAGAAGGGTGTTTGACGTAAAATCTATGCCAAGTCAAAAAGAAGCAGTTTATTTGCTTTGGTGATCCAGAGTGGAAAAGCCTAAGGAAAGAAAAAGTAATGTGTAATGTGGCCAATATATAACATCTATTTTATGGGCTACTTTCAGTTATTTTCTATTAAATTAGTCCAAAGAGTCTGTACTATAAATATGTACCATAATTTAATTTCACGTCACAACTGTGGTTAGTTCCAGACATTCACTTCAGTGGCTTTGATTATTGCTTTGGTTTTAATGCAGTGCAAAGCAAATGATTTAGTGTGCAGAGACCTCAAGGGACGTGAAGACTAATGACTACATTTTATCTACCATATTCATACTTAACATTCGTGCAGAGGGTTAGGTGCAGACACACGTTTCTACCCAAATGCTAATATATGCTGTTTGTGTGGTAAATTGTGCAAATTATTCAGCACTTTACAGAGAGGCTGGAAAAGAAGGAGAAATGGTTATCCATCTGTGAGGGCATATGGAGCAGGGATTCTAAGTAAATGAAGAAAGCTGCATTATGAGGTTCATGCTCATTTTGATGCCAAAAATTAGGGCTGCACAATATTCGTATCAGCACTTTAATCGCAGTAATGTTATTGTCTCCCCAGTTTGGACCAGTGGGAGTTAGCACAGAGCCTTTTATTTGTTTATTCATTTGAATCTACTAAGTTGAACTTTTGCTATGTCATATCGTTATCACAGTATATGTTATTTCATTTTTATATTACAATAACTACAGTTGCCCCTGCTTATATTGTAATAATATCCTAGCATTCAATTCAGTTTTATTTTTATAGCCCAGTATCACAGCAACAGTCGCCTCAAAGGGCTACACAAACATAAACACACAATCAAACAGAACACACAATCAAACATAAGCAGTAACTACACTAAACAACAATTCAGACTTAAGTTGCACAATATATTGCAGATTTTCTGCTAGTGGCCTGGATTTGCATCAAAAAGTCATAATTTCTTCCTTGGCCCATTACTGAGCGTTTGATAATTGTCGTCAAAATCCAGCCATTTTAAGATATGATAAGAAGCTTTATTATTATTCTAGCTAACAGTCTAACAAACCAACACCAATATAAACATTTCACAATTTTAACAAGCACATTATCGGTGTCGCAAAAAAAAAGTAAACTTTATGCACTAATGTTATAATCATCTATCTGAAAGGATATCTGTGTAGCCTTAACTCAAATTAAATAATGACCCAAAAAAACTAAATGCTTTTGATTTAGTCCTAAATGGTAGACCTGTTCTGTATTAAGTTTTGATTTAGCCGCAGTTTTAACCAGTTAGTCCAGAGCCTTGTACCTCTTCATAATCTAAAGGTAAGAAATGAACCTTATTTAGGGAATCTAAATATCAACAGTCGTATAGTTATCGCAGTATTCATCATAGATTCATGTGTTTATGTATTCAAGTACTACTTTTACTTTGGCAATGTAAATTCAAACATTAAGGCTTATTGTTGCATTTAACATATACAGTACTAATATGCAGCTCTAATACACTTGCTGTCACTATCCTCGAGCTACCAATTATAAGCTACAAGTACTCGCAACATTTAGAGACTAATGAATTGCGTCCAAATCTTTGCTATTAATAAACTGCCAAAACGCTGCAGTGTGGACTCAGGCCTTAAAATGAGACAATATCTATAATTACAACTCCACTTAATTCAAGCTTTTGATTCTGCTATACACATCTCCATCCTGAAGCCCCATTACATTCATTTGCATTGCTAAAAGCTGCATCTCTGTGAAGGCTCACTGTCATTATTGAAGCTAATGATATTGAATGAGTGAAATCATTTTGAGCTCGGAGTCCCAGTGGCTGTTTGTGTTCTCGTCTGCGCAGTCAAGTCCAAAGTGGTTCATAACAACTTGCTCTTGAAGAGGATTATCTGATGTAAACTGAAGGAAATGCATGGCTAAATGTGCAAAAAAAAAATGTGTGCAGTGAAGAGGAAACCACTTCATACTTACTTCACAGTTCACATCACATTTCTACTGCTCATTAGGTTACTGTAGG
Organism: Bostrychus sinensis; assembly: GCA_020698575.1. Classification (NCBI taxonomy): domain Eukaryota; kingdom Metazoa; phylum Chordata; class Actinopteri; order Gobiiformes; family Eleotridae; genus Bostrychus; species Bostrychus sinensis. Next base: position 11,756,621 of record CM036241.1, on the reverse strand, counting down.
GGGGAAATATTTACAAAAGTAGTAATCTGTATTCAGAAACCAAAGAAACAAAACAAAGTAGAAACCAGGTTTAATCATGTAAACAACATTCCTCTTTTCAACACTGTTCAAGCCCTTCCAGATGGTTAAGTGTAACAGACCATCTGGTAAGTTAGGTAATCAAATAAATCAGAATCGATAGTTTGTTCTTTTGACGTCCAGATGCTGAATGCATGCTTTTATCTTCTCTTTTACAATACTTTACCTGTCAGACCAGCCGATGTTTTTTAATCTTGTATGATCTAGTTTTGGTGGCAAAACTTTGCACAATTTTCACTTCTTAAAGGTCCTATATTATGCTTTTTCCAGGCTTTTTGAAGTAGTTTTGGAAACCTTTGCATTAGTATTTCACGTTAGTTAACTTAAAATAATGTACATGTATGGAAAATGTCTTCTTTTGAGGAGCTGTTGCTTTCAATTTTCAGAGAACGTTTGGATTAGGTGTCTGACGCCCCCTGCTGGCAACGGTGAAGACTGGACAGAGCATAAAATGGATAATTAGTATGGCTATTAGCAGCACGACGCTAACAGATAGATAAATCAGCTGGCTGCTTCGTAGTGACGGTAATGTAAGTGCTGAAAATATGAGAATTAGTCTGGTGACGATGTATAGGCTTTAGAAACGGCCAAGAGCACCTTCTAGTTTCATATGTCTACGTAGAGCAACTCCACAGAAGGTGACAAATAAATCAGAAGGCGCATAAAAGATTACTCAAGCATGTGAATTAAACAAAATACTACTCCGGGTATCTTTATGAGGGGGTTAAAAGCTCAAAAAAGTTAATTTCTCCCTTCCTTGCTAAAGCAGTCTGGCCATTCTCCAGCCTCTTGCCTATTTCAGGTACTATCAACAAACCTACACTAAACAAATGTATTTAGTTATCTAATCTCCAAGTCATGTTGTGATTGTATAATGAGAATTTCCCTTCTGGGGTCACCACAGCAAATATTCTCACTCCTAGTGTCCACCCATTGACATATTGATTTGAGATAAGTTTTGTGCTGAATGCCCACTGGCTTGTGACCCTTTGTAGCTGCATTTGATTGGAAAATGAGATCTGCCCATTTAAATGTGGTTAAACCGTTCTACCTATAAGTGGCTATTGAATATATTTTTTTTCTTTTGTAGCAGATTATTTGTGCATGTTTTTTTAGTGGACTGAAAGCTCACTGAAAGAGGAATGGAGAAGGAAGAGTACTAAGGTTAGTGTATGCATTATGCCCATGAGGGAGGATACAGTAGGCTGGAGCGATGTGCTCTCATGTCAGCGTGTATCTCTCTCACTGCGCCTCTGAGTTTAATGCTCACAAGTCCTTTTAAGTTTGCCTAGCAGTTTTCTTTTTTTTTTTCTTCATCCTTGAGTGAGGGATTTATTTTCTCTGTTAAAATCACTTTGAGTTATTCATTTAGCCATTGACATCTGAAGACGTTTCATAACCGCGGCTCCGAAAAAATACACTCAAAGTCTGCTTTATCCACTCTGCAAAACTTTCCACGATTATCCACACTGGGAAAGGAGTGGAATTGAGATGGGCTTCATTTGCATATAACCCTCTCTGTGTCTTTGAATGGCAGCTTTGAGCTTGAATGAAGATTTCCAAGGATGCAGGTTAAGCCGACCCAGTCAATAGACCAAGGCAGGCATCAAAGTGAAGGTTGTTTGAAGGTGCGGAGAGGTTGCAGTGACTTCTTTAGTGAAAATGCCTGGAAGATGACATTGGGTTAGCATGACATGACTGGTTAAAATGGTGTCAGTGAAATAGCTCTTCTCCTCCAAGGAACGATTAAATGGCTTTAGTCAGGGCTGAATTAATGATGCACGCAAAATGGCTTATGATTATGTAAAGTAATCGTGCAGCAGTGATGAGAAAATATCTGTAAAAGTGGGCAGGTAGGGAATCAGTCATAGGAGACCCTCATTTTGCAGTTAATCAACTCTTTGTAACCAATAAAGCAGATGTAATAGAGGAAGTCTTGTGGCAAAATCTTGCTTAACTGTAGTAAAATAAACTGCCACTATGTGAGATATGTATCACTTTTCAGACGGACTGCTGTTTTTGTGCTTGGTTCACTAAAATGTAAGCGTGCTCTAATCGTCCGTGGAGAACATTTGTGCTTCAGGAGGACTTTTATTTTGTCTAATCATAGACTTTTTCTTTTTGCATCAGCTGCACAGCCTTTGTCCTGTGGTGCGGTGCACTCTGGTACACTTACTGCAGCGTCGATGTAAACCTCTGTCAGGAATTTTGGGTGGAAATCTACACAGAGCCTGATTCAGCCAGAGGGCTATTGTATGACTGCATGTGTTACAGAGTAAGGTTTGAGCAGAGGTGGAAAGTAACTAGATACTTTTTATTCAAGAAATACTTTTAATGAAATATACCTTGTGCAAAATGTGTTTAGGTTTAGGTATTCTCTTATTGTCCCAATAGGGAAATTTGTTCACTACATTTGACCTGTCCTTCATTGCCACCGGGGCGACCTGTCAGGAGCAGTGGGCGACCGTAGTGCAGCGCCAGGGGGCCCTTCTCCAGATCCAGGATCTTCAGGAGAACCTACCTGGAGGATTACACTATTGTGCATGTTTTAGGCTGACGAGGAAAAACGGAGCACATGGAGGAAACCTACCTAGACACAAGAAGAACATGCAAACTCCACACAGAAAGGCCCCACACGCTCTGGGAAACGAACCTGGGACCATATTGCTGTTAGATGAGAGTGCTAACCACTTTGCAGCCGCATTTTCTGACAACGTAGGTATTAATAGTATTTGTAACTGTAGTAGTAGCGATAGGAGTGGTATCAATAGTGGAAGTAGTACTAATGGTAGCAGTTGTAGAGGCATTGGTAGTAGTAATAGTAGAAGAAGTGGTAGTAGCAGTAGTTGTTGTTGTAGCAGTAGTGGAATAGCAGTACTAGTCATGGTAGTAGCAATAAGTACTTTCTACCTAAATAAACTTTACACTCAAAGCTTATTCACTTTTACTCAAGTGACACTTTGGCTGGGTACCTTTTATTGTTGTCTTTTGTTGTAACAGTAGTTTTATGAGAGTACAGATTTGGAGTTACAAAAAGCAAGTTTATTGTTCCATTGAACATATTACTTTTGTTTTTTTTTTGGGGGGGGGGGGTTGGTTTGTTAGACTGTTAGCTACAATAAAGCTTCTTATCATATCTTAAGCTGAAAATTACAAAAAGACATTTGGTATATTAATGGACCAAGGAAGAAATTATAAAGTTTTGGTGTGGCTCCAGATCACCAGCTGCTATGACTACTAACATTATCCTTTCTGTTGAACTAATTTATTAAATGCAAGCAGAAAGACAAGAAAACCAATAAAATGGAAAACTTCTTGGAGATTACGGCATCTCAGAGCACACCATCTGTCTAATTAAAAGGAATTGAGGTTAAATATTCATAATAACACACCCGACTAAGCATACTGCTGCTTACGGGGTAGAGGGGGCTTTTCACTGTAGCTTTACACACATACATTTGTACAACACTTTTTCTTCAATCACTGTTTTGACTATTACGTAACCTACAACTGGAACATCTCTCATGCAGAAGAAAAGGCTAATTCTCAAAACACTGCAGAAATCACTCAGCTTTGAAAAATATGGAAAGATTGATAACATAAATTAAAAAAATGCAATTCAAAAGCCCATTATAACAATGTGCATGGGGTTCACAAAGAAACACAAACACAATTTCTGCTCTTTGCTCTATAAAGCACTTTCTTCTTCAGCAGGAGTTAATAAATCTAAGCTATTTCTAGAGTGTTTAGGAAAATAACATGCCGGGTGAGGGGAGTGATGATAAGAGACACATATAGGCACTAATTAAACCCCAGCACTGAAGGCAAAGAAGGAACAGCTGTCTGGGTTTTTTAACATAACATTAGCTCAAATGCAAACACATCTATAGAGAAACAGAATAGTATCCCCCCTCATCATCGACATTATTCACCAACACAGACCAAAACATCAGTAAAAGCCATAGCATCGACACATGAAGCACTCCAGTGTTTGGCAGTCTCGGCTCTCACGCCCAGAGCGAACAGATGGCCCCATGTTCTGTTCATTTAAGACAGTACCTAAGTGGTTACAGTGTCCTGGCTCCATCTCGTATTTACACAAGAGTGGCCAAAGTGTAAAGCACTGCACACGGCTGCCTTCTTATGATTCACATTTAAAGGGGAAGTATGCAAATTTGTCTTGTATGTGAGGAGGTTTGATCACTTAATAGTATACTGTATAGTGAAAGGAATACCAGCCGCCATGGGTCACAGGCCAGTGTATTTTTTTTGCTAGTCCCAAGCCCAGATAAATGGAGCGAGTTGTTTTATTCCCGACTAAACGGCTGCTGATTTGCTGTGGGAACCCACCAGGACATGCACGCCCCGTTTACTAAGTGTGGATGGCATTTCCGCAACGTCACAAAGCTTGGAATATGTTTGAACTGTTTTTTATTTGGGTTAATTTTTGGACTGCTGTTTTTGTACAGCAGAGGATAACGTTAGCTCCACTGGTAGCGCTGTTGCTGCAGACAGAGTCGTTGCTGTTGATGCTCATTTTTTGTGATTATTATAAACCTCACACTCAGGCTCTCTGTTTACTGATGCTGGATTGGCTGGCACACTTATCCATATCCAGTAAAAAATGCACCAAGCTTATCATCAAGACCGTATGCTTGGTTGCAATTCAACATCAAATTCATTTTTTGGCACAGCCCTAGAGGACCATAACAAGAAGCACTCGGGTGTTGGGACAGCTCCACAGTGAAGAGTTGATTGACTTCCCTACGGTACATTTCAAAACATTATTATAAGTTACTGTTGCTTTAAGATAAACTCAACACTTCAGTTGTATGTCATGGATTAGTATTTTGCCGTTTTAATAATATAAATGTAGGAAATTAAGCTGTGCTGTTGTTGGGAGGGACAGCTAAAAATGACTAGATAGTGTACCTTTAAGGGAGCCTGTGGAAAGCTGGCTCTTGTTGAAGAGCACTAGAATGTGTAGGAAAATGTCCCAGCATGCACCCACACCTCACACCGCCCCAAATTTCACACCCACGCCTTTTAGCATCCAAGTCTGAGCCATGTGCTTACGCTTGCATTTGTGTAACAAAATATTCCTGCTCCATCATTCTTAAAGAAATCCCCAACAATAAGATAAGAACCGTGGATTTTAAATCTGCTTTCCTTCTGCATTGACACCACCACCGCCAGCAAGCAAAAGCCAGCAACTCTTTGTTTTGTTTTTTTTCTTGTCAGGCATAACAGGTGCTGGTTAGATGTGCAAAAAGCAAACAGAGCTGTGGATAAACCCTAGCGCAGTATTAAAATAGGTACAGATACACCTGTATATTGTCATCACTACCTAAAGTGGAAAGTAGAAAACAGCTTTGTCCTTTTACAAACAATAACACGTCCTAAAACTACACAAATAAAGTGTCAACTCATATCACAGGATTTGACATGAGTGGTGACAGGTATTATGGGTCTTAGGTCTGGACAATAGACTGTCGCATGGCTGACATTTAGAGACATACACAAACTTATCCTTACATACATTCACTAGGGACACTTTAGAGCCACCAGTTCACCTGACACATGCATGTCTTTAGACTCGAGAGCCTGAAGAGAACCCACAGTAACACAGGGAGGACACGCAGACGCCACTCAGAGAGATTAAGTCGGCTCTCCTGGGGATTGAACCCACAATCTTCTTGTTGAGAGGAGAGAGTCCTAACTACTCTGTCACTGTGTCCTCCCCAAAATTGTGTAATACTATAACTGGAGCAGAGATGACTCGGACTTGGACTCAAGTCGCACTTAAGTCCCTACTCTTAGAGACTTGCGACTTGACTCAGACTCGTGGTTTCTGACTCATGAACAATACAAGTCCCTAACGTGACTATACCATACGGTATTGTTGCTCATTTTGGTTTCTTTTCCACTGCACTATCTCTCCCCCGCTCCTCAGACATGCACATATAGTATACAGCACACAAGCGGCTCTGAAGCACTGCTCTGATTCGCCAGAACGTGGCTTCTCTGCTTCATGTCCCGCCTCCCACGCGCTCTGTGTGGCTGTCTCCGTCTGTGTGTGTGTGCAGCAGGGTGTGTGTGTTGTTGATGCACATATGGACCGTGAGATTTGGACTGGTCTATCAATATTAATGGGAGAATAATGCAATAAACCAGGCATTGGACACAAACATTGCTGGACTACAGGCCTAGCAGGAACGAAAGAAGTCAAAGAGAAGTTAGAAACACGTTGAGTTGCATAAGTAACTCATCAAATTAGCATCTCAATGAAGTTCTTAAGCTACTCAATAAAAAAACGTTAAACGTCCCCTCATTCATAAAACTGAATATTTTGTCAGGTAACAGAGGGGGAAAGACAGAAGTCTGCCAGTGGCCTGCATAAGCCACAGGTAAAGTTTATTACCTGTTAGTCACTGTCTGGAGATGCTAAAGCAGCCTTATACAGTGACAGTGTGAGTCTGTAAATCTGTCTCTTTATCAGATAAACTATTGATAACGCTATAGTGCTGTTTCTGTTGGTGGATTGGTAGCCTCTCACTGTATTAAGATAATATGAATGATTTTTGGACTGAGGTTATTAATAGAAGCACACAGAGAGAGAGATGTCACTATTTTGTCAATTTTTGTGTAAGGGGTGAATTTGGTGTTTTAGTGTGGCCTCATTGGTTCTACTGTCTGAGAGTACAGGTCCAGGTTGTCCTGTTATAGGACCCGGTTTTAGAACTCAGAACCTTCTGATTTGCAAAGCTGTTTGTCTGATTTAGTTGTTTTCAGTTTATAGGCCTTTTTCTTACTATTAGAGTTATTATATCCTACTGAATTTTAAATGAATGTAAATAACTGTGTGCAGAAACTTGTGACTTGACTTGGACTCGCGTCCAAAAGACTTGAGACTTGGCTTGGGTTTTTGGCCAAAGACTTGAGACTTGACTTGGACTTACTGCCAAAGACTTGTGCACATCTCTTAAGTAATAGAAATTTATCTTAATCATAGTCCAACCCTGGATAATGCAATTTATTGCAATTCTCTGAGCTGCTCCAGAGCTGAGCACTGGCTCAGAGTAACACATGTAAACAAATAAGACAAACACGAAGAACAGTGTTTAGAGATGCATTTGCTCTTAAGGGAGCAGTGACGATATGCCACTCTGCTGCTGGATAAATGTTTGTTGGTTGTTTTTGGTTCCTCATTATATAAGAAATTCAAAAAGCTTGTCTGCCATAGCTTATTATGCTTTCATGTGCATTTGCAAGGTGCTGTTTTTAAATAATGAATGTGTCATTCTGTTGACTAATTTGACAGAATGTATGTGTGCTATGTATGATAACAAAATCTATATTATGTCTCAAATTTCTTCACATGTAATTCTTATATTATTAAAATGTCTTCAAATACAAGAAAACTAAATTTATATTTTGTGCTTTGAACTGTGCACTCTTTTGTTGAGTAAATAAATAATTTTGATGGAAACATGGTGACATTTAAAATCCAGTACAGAACAACTCGAATGAGCTGCAGATTAAAGCTGTATCCATCTTTCTTTCTTCTTTAATATTTAACTGAAATATTTCTATCCCTTTGAGCTCTTGCATATTTCTCTCAGACATGTACCTCTGAAATGCCAAGCTTAGAAAAAAAATTATTTGGCCTTTGGAAAAAGCTCCGAGCTTACAATCTGTTTATGTTCTATTAAAAAAATAAAACGTCATTGACAGCTGTCTTGAACTGCTACAGTACTGACTGTAACAGCTAGTTTTTGGTGCAGTGTGAAGGAGATAGCTTGTTATTCCAAATGTAATGTATTTTCATATGTTCTTGGTCTGCTGTCAAATATGTCTCTGGAAGGAAACGGTGGACAAGACATTTTGGTAGAAACTGTACAGTGGCAAAAAAGATCCCTCCACGGAGTTCCTATATATTCTAATTTAAACTGTGTGTGTCTCATATTTTCCTTGATAGTTCGCCTGGTGAGCAATTCATATATTCTTACTATTCTATGCAAAGAACTGGTCTGGTACCTGTCAGTTCCAGTTTGCTTTTTGTTTGGATTTTAAAGACATTTTCAGAAAAGTTCAGTAATGGGTCTTGCAAGAAATAATTAGATTCCGTATCATTGTAACATAGGGCCAAAGATACTAAAGTCAGCCAAAAGGGGTCAGGAAAGAAACATAATAAGTTTTAGTAGATTATTTACCATTGCAAGGACTTGTGGCTCAATGAATATAGAATTTACCCCTGAACTAGAAGATCCCTTGATCAAGGCCAGGTCTGAGCACTAAATCTTCACCTTTGCAAGATAGTGACAATGCATCCCCAAGTCCTTCTAGTTATAATTCTGCAAATAAATAGTGGGCAGTAACACCTTGAGGCTTTATTGGCCATCCATGATTTGAACCCGAGTTGATAAACCAAAGTCCTGTCGTGTGAAAAACAACTTGACCGAAAATCTAAAGGTATTTCAAGTCCTTCATATTTCTCATGTTATTTTGTTCACTCGCACTCTCTCTTGCTAACCTTGACAGAACGCTATCAAGTAAGAAAAATCAATTTACCTTCAGTCACAAGTTGCCCACTCGATTCTATCCTGAACTTTCTGTGAAAAGACTTTTTTGATGCGCTTTACAAAAAGAAAATCAGTCTTCCAGAGGCATGTGAATAGAGCATTATGAACGAAGGCTGTTGCGCGTTTACAACAAAGGGCGCTAACATTCCTCTCTTCTAATGATAGGTGAAAATACAAGAATTAACGGGCCACAACAAGAACATTTTAGGTGTCGTCCTTAAAATCAATTTAGAGGCAGCTTTCAGAGGTCAGAGGTTGATCATCCTATTCATTTTTTGTTTTATTGACCAGTCCTGACATTGCAGATTCAGTGTTTAGCTTCTAATCTGTTGTTACGTCCCACTTTCCCTCCAAATATGGCAGTGTATTGGCAAGAACCTGGCAATACAATACATATCACAATACTATAAATGTCACAATAGCTTGATAAATCTTTTTAACAGTATAATTTTGAATGGGGGCATGATAGCAGAGAAGTTAGTACTCTTGCCTCCCAGAAAAGAGGTCATACACAATCTCTCTCTCGATGGAGTCTGCATGTCCTCCTCTCTCTGGACGCTCCGGCTTCCTCCCACCGGCCAAAGACATGCATGACATGATGAATTGGTGACTCTAAATTTCCCATTGTGAATGAATGTGAGAGTGAATGGTTGTCTGTCTGTGTCTCTGCCAGCCAGGCGTCTAACTGGCCATCATCCTGTGTGTACCCCGCCTAAGGCCCATGGTTGTCGGGGTAGGCTCCAGTCACCTCGCCTGTATAATAGCACACAACTACAAGAGCAAAATTTTATAATATACATTTTAATTAATTAGAAAAATAGAGTACTGCAAATATATTTCATAGGGGTGTTTGTGGTTAATCGATTAATTAACCACAAACATTATGTGATTATATGATTAATTAACATTAACATTATGGTCATAATTGGTTGAAAAATATACTAACAATCATTATATATATATACACAGTAGAGTAAAGGTACAGTACCATTGGAGAGTTAGGACAAATTAAACATAAAATTAAGCAACTGTTTCCTAAAATACAAACCTATAACTTGTCTTGAGTTTAAAAAAGCCACTTTTTTATTATGGTTCATGACTTTGAATTTAATCTAGAGCAGTTTTTTTATAAATTGTGATGACAGATGATGTCCAGTCTGTGGTTAGTGGTTAATTGATAATCATTTGTTACTACCAATTAATCGATTAAAAAAAAAAAATTCAACCAAATGTGCATCCCTAGTATTTCACAAACAGGTGGCCTTTTTTTTTTTTCTTCAAATAAGCAACAACATGAAAGTTTTTTTAATATAAAATATATTGTCAACAGCAATGCAATATATGTCAATGCAATATCACGATATATTGCAGAATCAATACTCTTACTGATTAATTTACTGTTTTATTTGATAATCCTTGATATTGCAAATAGTGTACAGCTTCTAAATGTGTCGCCACGTCCCACCTTCCTTCCAAGTGTCTGGGCCGTCACGTGAACCCTTTCGAAAAGCCAGTCAACACACTCTTTTGGCAGCCAACGTGGAGGTAGTATTAATAGTCGCGCTCAGTGAACATATCTTTCAACACGTTCTTCTTTACAGCTCGGTGACCTCGTTTGCTCATTCGTCACTATGTCTTGTCCCGTCAGCCGTCTTTAACGTGGCTGTAGCTGGTCTGCTGCACCTGCTCTGGGGCCCCTCCCGATACATCCCCACGGGGCTGAAACTGGACAGCAGCGAGGTTTTAGTCGAAGGATGAGGTGAGAACAGGAGGTCTGGCTCTGTGCTGATAACAGAGGTCTTCCTGGCAAACCTCCAAGTGAATGGGCACTTCATGGACCGCAGTTAGTCATGTTTAAACTACTACATCGTACAGTGCAGGCTGGGTCAGTACGGGACAGTTTGAAGAGGTTTAGAGCAGCATCTATGTGCATGTATGAGGTATAAATAATATTTGGCACAGTCTTTCAAAACATAGATTCCTTGCCAATAAGTAATTTAAAGAAGACAGTAAACCCTGGTGTGTAGTGCTGTTAGAGACTAATTGAGCCACAGGTGAGGTTACATTTTGGTCCCAGGCCCGGATAAATAAAGAGGAAGCATCAGGGTAGGCATCTGGGGTAAAACTTATGCCAAATCAATATGCAAATCACTGCACACTGGGAGAAAGAGGATCTGCTGTGGATACTCCTGAAGTGAAAAACAAAAACAAAAAAATAGCTATGCCATTTTCCTACATGGCTTTCCAAGTAGCTCTCCAAAGGTTTAATGAACCCTCTTGGCTTGATAAGTCATACTTGAGTCATACTTTTTTTCACTTGGCAAACCAACTTGTCTATGTGTTCAGTCAACTTCATAAACATACAGAAAGACAAAATGCACATCCAGCTGAACTAAATATTTTTGGTTTAATGTAAAATCTGACTTATGACACCAACATTTTGTAAGCATTCAGGTAAATGTTAATGGACAACAAAATCCATTGTCTTTGTGTTGAAAGTGTCAGCTCTGAGACTAACTGGCCACTGTCCAGTGTGTTCCCTGTTTTAGGCCCATAGTAACTGGGAGAGGCTCTAGTACCCACGACCCCTAACGTAAATACACAGAAGTAGATGAATGCCATTTTCATTTTGTAAAAGTAGCACTCAGTGGAAAAAAGGTTGGAGGCCCTTGTGTTAGACACTTAATTTTTTTTTAAAATTCGAACAATGTTTAATTTACAAAGAGCCCTGAAAGCGTTACCATTTGCAACAGCTGGATTTTTGTGAGATTTGTGAATTCATAAACGCACTGTAATAAGTCTTGTCATGCTCGGGGCAACACATTTGCATCTGAACAGCTGCTGGTTTGGATTTATGGTCTAAAGTATTTGCCCTTTCCAAATGCTTTGTACGGAAGCCATCCCAGATGGTTCTGTTGAACATCTGGAGAGTCAGGTCAGTACAAAATCGGTTCTGTCTAAAACTAGAAACAGTTGTTAAGAAAATCTCTAGATTATATTGAGTATGTTTTCTTTTGAAAAACAACCATTACCTGCCTTTACTCAAGTGAGGATTATTTACTGTCTTTTGGAAAACCACTTTGTGGCCTTGGGGATACCAAATGGATCATTTCCCATTCAATGGAAACTACCAGAATGTCGAACTGTACCACTCTTCTGGAAACAGCCCTATTGAGACCCTGCTTAAATGAAGTACGCAGTCGACTGGACTGGACTCACTCGGGAGTTTGCTGAAAATCAATGTTTTGGAAGGTTATTTTTCTCTTCATAAGGTTGAGCAGTGTATTGACATTAGTTACTTATGATTAGGAAACAAAATCAATGTGTGGAATTACTTGAAGATGGATTGGTTGGAGGTAATGCATCTTTGTATTTCTAGTTTTTTCTTGACATTTTTTCTGGTTTGCCTAGCCTTTGTAGTCCCAGTGTCTGCCCATTTCGCCAATAATGGTTTCTTCTAGCCATCTCCTCTTCTATCTTTTCTGCTCTCGTGGTAATTATTTTCTTTGCACTCGCTCTCGCATGAGGCATTGCGGTATTACTACTCACTCCATTTATTGGAAGGAGCCCCTATATCAGTCCACTGGAGTTTGTTGTTTATAGAATAATATGACAATCTCTGGCCTATTATTAACTGTTTGTCCAGCTCTGTATCTGTGGAGAAAGCATTATTCGTGCTCTGCTGCTGCTATAAAAGTCACTATTTTTTCAGACTGTATATTCATATTATTTTAATTGGAATCTCTGCAGGACAATTGATTTTAATATATTAGGGTACCCTAATGGGGTCTGAAAAGTGTATTGTGTCCAAATCTAGCCTGAAAACACATACAGAGTAACCACAGCTCACCTCCTCATTGTGGGTTTAAGTCTGGACTCTGGCATTGTACTGATTGTCTCTCCCTGCTCTCTCTTCCCATGTTTTCCTGTCAGGTCTCTACTGCCCTGTCTAACAAATTCATTAAATGTTTTATGTTGCAGTTGACAGGTATAGACTGTACTGGTGAGGTTGATGAGCATGCAGAAGTAGCCTACAGTTCACTTAATGTAGCATATAAGACATTTGACTGGTTTATAAAGTGGAGTACATCCTCAAGCAGTAAGGAAACACCAGTAACAGACCAACTTGCTAATGTAAAAGACCAGTCCGTAAAAAGGTTCAGTGATGCAGTTGTACAGAACAATAGTTGATTTGATGTCAAGCCATTGTATTAGACACTTTACACTTCTGCCCATCTAATAATAATTTCCATTAACCAGCGTAAAAATATAAGCATAACACCATGTAGCATTGACTTTTAGCATTAAGGCTGCACAATGCATCGCAAAATTATCGTTATTGCAATATCAGCAAACGCAATATCCGTATTTCAAGAATCTAAATGTATAGCAACAGTTTTGACTTGTAAATACAGGAACTTACATTTTTGTGAAATATAGTGAATTTAACTTACTGTGTTCAAAAAGTGGGCTCTATTTTCAAATATCGCAATAATATTGTTATTGCAATTTTTAACATAGTTATCGAATATCGTATGTTTTCTCCATATCATGCAGCCCTATTTAGCATGTAGCAATAATTCCACCAATAAATAAAACAACCACATATTGCGCAACTTGCTAATGTTCTCTACCCAGGCACTGACATTGAACACTCGCTTGGTTACCATTGACTTTTTTGAGTTTGTAACCATGTTACAATGTTGTTTGCTCACAAACATACCTGGAGTGGCATTTTGTTTTATTCACCATTGTAATACTGTTTGCTGAGCCCTGCCCTTCTCATGACTGAAAACGCTTGGTCTCATGGCTCTACATAGACACTTGAAACCAGGAAGTGCTCCTGCGCGTTTGTAAAGCCCATACACCATCATCGGACTCGTTCTGATAATTTCAGCTGTTAAATTGCCGTCACTACAAAGCAGTCGGCTCGTTTAGGTATCTGTTAGCGTCATGTTGCTAACAGCCATGCTGACAAGCCATTTTATGTACTGTTCATTACCCACTTTTGCCAACAGGGGGCGACAGACAACTCATCCAAGCGTTCCCTGCAAATTGAAAGTGACAGCTCTCCAAAAACATATTTTCCATACGTACTCATTATTTTAAGTTATAAAATGTGAGGAATTAAGGCAGAGGTGTCCTAAACCCTTTCAAACAGCTTGAAAAAAGCATAATATGGGATCTTTAATAATTGTGTAGTCAATGTGTAGGTGAATCAAACATTACAAAAAATATTATAAGTGGTATTAAAAAAGTCTGTCATCTGGAAATTTTTGAACGATGGATGGTCTGATAAAATATGTGAAGTTTTATACCTTTCATCAAGCCCACATTTTTTTACTGAAATTTTGATGCCTGGAGTCGGAGAGCCGCTAGATAAACCTGCACTGTTCATATTATCACAGTCAGGAGCCAATAATCCAATATTCATCTGAAAGGCGACCTTTCATGTTATGTACTATGAGAAAGGAAACTAAAGAAGACATATTGCTCTCCACTTTTCCTGTCCGCTGCTTCCATTGTGGGCTGCACCTCTGCTCTGAAGGATTGACCGAGATCAGCACTATTCATTTCAACGCACTGTGAGGTATAGTGCAGCCCTCCCTATTTTAACAAGACCCATATAGATGCCCTCGTCACCTCCAATCAAATAACCCTCGTTCTCTGCGCTCATATAATAAGCTGCCGGATGTTTGAAAAACCTTGACGAAAGGTTGGCTAGTCTTTCAGAGCTAACATGTATTGGGGTCAAATGGAGTGTCCTCTTCACTCAGTGCTTTGTGTGTGGGCATGACTGTGTGCTGTCCCGTACATGTCTTCCACATTATTGGGAACCTGACCCGCGCCGCTCACATTGACCCGGCAGCAGGTTACAATGCACTAAATATTGAAGGCAACAACGTGCTGACAGAGGAATCTACACTGGCACACCGACAAGGGCAGAGAGCAATAATACAGGGTTCAGACAGTCACACTAAAACCTTGAAAGATAATTGAAATTTTAAATGCAATGAAACGCCAAGTACACCTCAGAAAATACACTATATTTCCAAAAGTATTTGCTCACCCACCCATGTAACTGAATTTGAATTATGGTGTGGGGTTGTTTTTAGGAGCTGGGCTTGGTCCCTTAATTCCAATGAAAGGAACTCTTTTATGCTTCAGCACCAAGAGATTTTGGACAATCCCATGCTCCCAGCTTTGTGGAAACAGTTTGGCGATGGTGCACAAACCAGTGCACAAAGCACGGTCCATAAAGACATGGATGAGTGAGTTTGGTGTAGAAGAATTTGACTGGGCTGCACAGAGTCCTGACCTCAACCTGACAGAACACCTTTGAGATGAATTAGAGCGAAGACTGCGAGCCAGGACTTCTTGTCTAACATCAGTGTCTGACGTTGGACGAGAGATAGATGTAGATAAATGCAAAGGGTGGGCTGACGTCATATTAAACCCTATGGATTAAGAATGGGATGTCACTTCATTCACTTCATTGTGCTTTCCAAGAACCATCTTTAAAAGATTAAAATCAGGTTAAATCAAGAGACAAAATAGCAATTAAAACAGAAATTCCATTACTAAACCAGGCTAAACAAGGTCTAAACCAGGACAAATCCAGGACTAAAGCAGGCCTAAACGAGAGCAAAATAAATAATAATAAATCTGTCTCTAAATTAAACTAGATCAGAAATGCTAAAACCAGAAGAGGTCCATGTACCACCAGTGGTACCCGTACCAAAGTTTAAGAACCACTGCAATAAAATGTACAGAGTTAGCTGTGTGCTTGTAAGTTGTAGCAACCGTCTCCATTTATCTGAGCAAATGTAAATAGTATTCCATCAAAAGTAACGCTAATATCTTGACGATTTGGAACTTGTGGTGAATATTCATATGTGCCCTCAATAAAGTAAAGGTTTTTAGTGAATTTTGAAAAATACTAAATCTGAACTAACTTTCACACATAAACTCCTTTTTAAATAAGTATTGAACAAAGACTGAACTCAAAATTTGTCTAGCCAGAGCCATTTAATCGGATGGTTTGTCTTGCAAACCTTCCAAGTCAAAGCTCCTTCCTCCAAAATCCTACTTCACCAATCATAACTGTTCTAAAATGGGACAGGTTTTATGCTTGGATGTTTCCAATTGTAGTTGCATTTGAATCCATTTGTTTTACTCTCTGGAAGTCAAACTCAAATCATCAGGGACCATCCCAATTATTTGTAAAGACTAGAAAAAGAACTAAGGTTGTTGTTTAGGCTGTAAACCTGTGTTTTTTCAAATGCGCCTGTTTGCTTTAAGGCTCTGAATGTCCATCACATACTTAACAATACACCTGTTATCTGTGTATTATGTAGCCTTACAGTACATGTTATTTTTAGTAAGTTCTCTAATGTGTCCTTCCATTGCTTGTGCTATTATAGTTGAGGCTTATGCAATACTGGGCCAAGTATCTCTGATAATCCCCTGACACTGGCTGATGAAAATAGTGAAATGCTAGAGGCACGTCGATAAAGTTACTCATGGTTTATCTAATTAGACAGGTTTATTGTGCAGAACATGCGCCACACACTACTATTTCCATGTTACTTAACACAGATGGACTGAATCATAATGAATGAGTAATACAAGGAAAGACACAAAAAGCTGAATGTACGCTGAAGGATAAAATAGGATTGCACATCATCATAACATAACCCGCAATGTTTCAGTATCACATTTGGCATAGTACAAACTAAAAGTTAGGACGCTGTGTCAAATGTAACTGAGACATTTTATTATTTCATTAAAAAATTGCTTATTTTCAATTTGATGACCACAGGACAATTCAAATAAATTCAGTCAAGGGCAACAAAAAGCTGGAAAACATCTCAGCCAGGACTAAACAGGGCAAAAATAGGACTCAATTAACAAATTAATTGGGTCTAAATCATGATTTTCCAATACAAATATTGTTATTGGTGTAGATGGAATAGCATTAAAGTGGCTATATTATGCAAAATTTACTTTTTTGAGCTTTCTATCATGTTATAATGTTGTTCCCTCATCAAAATCATACAGTACCTGCAGTTGTGTTTTGCTTCATTCACGCATGCTTCAGTAATCCTGTATTCTTTAGCACGGCCGTTCTGAGCCTTCAAAATGCTCGGTCTGCCCACTTCAAGAAGCACTGTCCAATCAACAAGCCCTCTACATCCAGTCTGCTGTCTCAAAAAAAATTGTGTCAGCTCTGTTTCCACAAATTCCTCAGCTATTTTTCATTTTGTAGTAAAATGGCATCATACAAAAACTTTAGGGAAGTGAAGTTCCTTTTATTCTTTAAGTTGTGTTCAAAAGGCACAACACTCTCCACTCTGCTGCCCTCTGCTGGTCGCTTCACCTGTTTTTTGTTTTGTTTTGTTTTTTTATGGCATTAGTAGAAGACTTTTAAAAAGCTTTTCTTTTAGCCAGATAATGTTTTAAAGGATGTAAACGTGAAATGTTGGAGACCAAGATTGATTTAAAAATATGAATAAAATCATTATAAACAACAACTATTAAAATGCCCAGTTTGGCACAGTAAGAGCAATTTTTTTCTTTTTCTAGTCCTTCAACGGTCAAAAAACAAGTACTTTCCAACAATGCATATTGGTGATATCACGATAACGATACATTTATGATATGTTGTGCAGCCCTGTTAACTTAGTCATTTGTCATTGAAAACACTTGACAGTTTGCCTCAGTAATCCTCTCTTGATTATTTGTGCATTTCATAATGAGCATTAGCCCTGAGGGGGTATTTACTCAGGCAATTAAGGAGCAGCTAATTGTATAGGAGCTCTTGTGGTTTGCCAGAAGGGCCCAGTGTCGACCTTGTGCACCGTGAGGACGTCCCGGGCCCCTCTGGATTGTCAGCGACTGACCATGACTCAGTGGACTCCTACACATAACCGGATTACAGACCTCACTGACCAAATCAAATTTTTATAATGAGCTGCTATTTGTAGAAAATAAATGCAGTAGAATGTTTATTAGAAACAATCCACACATGGAGATTTTATTCTAGCAAAGTCCTAAGCTTTATGTTGTGACGCAGTCTGCCAGTGGGATTATGCTCAGCTCTTTTCATGTTAAACCAAATGCTTTTTTCCAAATAAATATTTTAAAGAGATGTTCAGTATATGAGAGTTAAGACTAAGTAAGATCAGATATTTAAGTGCAAAGATAAAAAAAAATAAAATAAGGGCAAGGACACAAAGAAATTCAGCAAAAGATTTA
This sequence comes from Bostrychus sinensis, assembly GCA_020698575.1. NCBI lineage: Eukaryota > Metazoa > Chordata > Actinopteri > Gobiiformes > Eleotridae > Bostrychus > Bostrychus sinensis. The sequence continues at coordinate 11,738,703 of CM036241.1, read as the reverse complement.
AACAAGGTAAACATGGGGGGTGGGGGTTTCTAGCAATGTCCTGGGTTTTATTTTGTTAAATGTCTTGTCTGCCAGTAGGATTACGTGCTAACTACTTAAATCTATTTTCATGTTAAACCTGACTGAATGCATTTCACAAATGGTGTTTTTGTTTATTAAAAGGGCAGAAATTTAGAAGCCTGGTGTGTATAAAATAGTATAGTATATAGTAATAATGGATTAGATCTATATTGCGATTTCCAAACCTGAGCTCAGTCACACTCGGTGGTGGTGAGCTCCTGTGGCCACAGCTGCCGTGTGGCAGACTGACAGAGATGTGGCAGCCAGATAACGGCCTCTCCAACCACCACCAATCAATCTAACACATTCATACTGGGTACCGTTCAGATTTTTTGGATACCAGTTCTTAAACAATACCTGGTTTTTGATACCAATACCTGAGTGATACTTTTTCTGATACCTAATGGTGAGCTAATTCATCTTCTACAATCATAAAACACAATGATATCGAATTAAACACCAATTGTTAGAGCAAAATTCTTAGCTGTAAGTTAAAACCAGTAGTTTGTACGATTTATTCTGTTATTTATTTGCTTCATACATGCAAAGGAACATTAAAGGTCCTACTAGGTATTGAAACTTGATATTGAACAAAAATATCCTAATGTATGCCCTACTTTCTTCATATAAACTATTTGACAAACCATACAGTAGGCAGTAGTTTATATCACACTATAGTCACTACAGTAGTTCACCGTCTTGTATCTTTACCAAAACCGCCCCCGTAATCCCAATGCACACAACTTATTCTCAAGTCCGGCACATAGCTTTGATGTACTGACCCTAACCCACTGCTCTGTATCTTTCACTGTGTTTCTATACCGACAGTCTTATAAAAATATGTTGGATTTCCTCCCACTCGCTCACGGCACAAGTTACATAATCTCTGGTGCCATGTTGCTTTTATCTTTTTACATTGTTGTCCTGTAAGTAGGTTATAGAGAGTTTACTTTGTTGGGCTTTCTTGTGCATAGTTTTTTTTTTTTTTAAGTTGCGTTTAGGTGTTGCCCGTAAAGTGGCACGAGCGGATGACTCAAACCTCCACCAAAGCTGTGATTGTCAGTGAAGGGGCCTGTCTCAGAAACGCCAGCTTTATGGAGAAAACAGTCGCGAGTAAGTCTTTTGCCTCTGTGGCGTTTGCTGTGAGGGATTTGAGTCAGACGGCGGTGGAGGGATCCCGGAGCGCTCTGTGGATGTCATGGTGGGACTACTTAAGAAGCCCTTCCTTTTTTCACATTTCCCCTGACAAGTCACTGCACACAAGGATGCCGTTTAGGCACAAACTCTTCCCTCTTTGTCAGCAAACATTAATATCACTCCTTCCTAAATTATTTATTGTATATACTTGTATCTGAACTGCTGTAAGCTGTAATTCAAACAGATGTCTTCAGTGCAGAGAGACGTCAAAAATATCAATGGAGTCATCTCAATTTGTTTCAGTTGTTCAGTGAAACACGGACAAGATAGACTTTTTTTTTTCTTTTTGTAATTTTGATGATTATAGCCAGGTTTTGTACTGTCATGGAGAACCTGGTAAAGTTTTGGAAAAGATTAAGACATTTTTTAGAAATTTAAACAGTAACATTCGGCCACTAGTAGTTAAACCTGTGTCAGCTAGAATACAGTAAATATAAGTGTTCAGTAGAAACGCTGTCTTCTTGTTCTCACTGCAGGAAAAAGTGACCAATATCTATTTTTTGTCAGAATATTTGAACTTTTAACACATTTTTTTGCTGGTCTTTGGCTCTTTTGGTTTTGGTAATGCTTTAAAACAGCAGAGATCATTAGTTTATATCTAATATAGGAGAATTCTCTTTTAATCACCGGTGTGTAGGTTATAAGTCAGTAAAATTAGTGGAATAATATATTTCTGTGGTAAGAATTTTTTTTTTTTCTCAACTGACTAATTTCCAAATCTAACAAATGAAATTGCAGCAAAAGTATGTTTCTTATGTACCACACTGGACATTTTGAATACTGTTTAAACACATGAAAGTCATTTTTCAGGTCTTGGAAATTTAGTCAAAAGTTTTGGAAAAGTTATGAAAAATTCTTGCTTAATGTTTTAATGCTTTAATGAAAACCAATGAAAGTCTCCTCCCACCGTCCAAAGACATGCATGTGTTAGGTCCAGGGTGTACCCCGCCTAAGGCCCTTAGCTGCTTGGATAGACGCCAGTCACCTGCAACCTATAACAGGAATAAGCAGAAGACGATGAATGAATGAATGTAAATAATATCACATAATCATCACAAATTAAATAAATAATTGAAATGTTTCACTCTTTATAGATACGCTGACTTTTTGACCTGAACTACTGAAATAAATGTACTTACGATGTACTAATTCATTGATGCAGGACTGTGTAACTCAACCTAAACAGTACATTTGTATGACAGGGTTATTTGTAATGACAGGGTTATTTCAGCCACAGTGCAGCCAGCTCTTATGCTGATGAACCAGTGAACTGTAAAATGCCACAGATCACTGCCATCTCAGTGCTGCATTAATATTAACGAGCGTCTCTGCTTTGACAGAAACCTTGGAAAGTCGGGCCTGAGGGTGTCCTGCCTGGGATTAGGTAAGAGTCTGAGGATCACATAAAAGACTGTGAATAATAGATTTCTGATGTGATAACCTCCGAGACCCCTGCTTTCAAAAGGCAAACAAAAGGCCTTTGTGGCAAGTTTCAGCCTTGAGAGGTTATGTAAATATAGTTCTGCTCATATAATCAAAACTGCTTAAGTGAAGGCTTTTCACAGAATAGACATATTTCTGCAACTTCTTTGAAAGACATCCCTGTTTTATTAATTTTTTTATTTTATCCTTTTTAATTTAATTTTTAATAGTTTTAGACAATTAAAAAAACTAAAAATATTTAAATTTTATATTTCTGCTTTGCTTCTGTGAAAAGGATATTTAATAGCGACATATGGAATAACATAAGAGTCTGAATTCTTATCATTTAAGTCATGATTGTAAGGAAAAATGCAGACTTCTGGCATCAAAAGCTGAATTTGAAGTTGTAAAAAGTCAATTTTGAGAGACATTTCTTTGGGGAAAAGGGTCAAAATATTGGTGAAAAATCACCAATAGGCAAAAAATCTGATTAAAAACAAAAAAAAAACATATTTCTTAGTGAGTTCTTAAAGTTTGATTTTCAATATGAGAGTTGCAATTCTGATATTAAAGTAGAAAAGCATTCTGAGGAAAACCCCAGTGCTTTTAGAAAAAAAAAAACAATAAGATTAAAGTAAGAATTCTAATCATTTGTTTCCCAATTAAGTCATCAAATCTCAATGAAACTGGAGACAATATTATAAGCAGGTGCTAAGTAGTTTTGTGCACTGGGCCAAACTGGAACAAGGCTGTGCACATTTCTCCCCACACACTGCCTGTCATTAACTTTGGAGACACATATTACATTGCACATGCTTGTATGAAGTATGAAAAGTGTTATATTTAACCTGACAGCTCCAAAGCCTCTATAACCTGAGTACAGTGTGTCATATCAGAGATCAGTGCTCAGACCACACGTGCGAACTTTGACCCTATTCTCTTCCTCTCCACAGGAACATGGGTCACGTTCGGAGGACAGATAACGGACGAGGTGAGACCAGATGGCTTTTGTCGTCTACCATCAGTCAAACTTTTAGGAAAATGGAAACCTTACATATGTGGCCTCGTTTAAATTGACACCTATTTTTAAAACAGTTTTGAGAGATGATACAGTGACACGGACTGCAGTGGGGCTGCACAATATTAAAACATGAGCAATAACTATAAATAATAATGCTATAAGATGTATGATTTATGATTATACCTCATGGCAGTGTAAAAGTTTTAATTAATGTTACTGTTTTAATTAGGTCAGGGGTTCTTTACTGTGGGACCCTGATCGTTTTATTTTATTTTATTTTTTTTGTGACCCACTTTTTATCAAACCAAAGTTGTTTTATTAAGGGTCTTCAAAGCTGTTTCACCATTTTATGTCATTAAAACAACATTTTAGCATCAAATAAACTCAGTAGTATGACTGTATTCAACCTCCCGGCGACCCATTTTTGACTCCTGACCCACCAGTTGGGAGCCACTAATACAGAATTTATAAAACTGATAGCTGTGAATTTGTCAAAGGCAAGAGCCAAGACTAAACTAGGTGTAACGTAATCATTCATTCCTAACTGGTGGGTCTGGATCCAAAAGTGGGCCACTGAGGCTGGATATAGTTTTATGGTTAAGTTTATGCGTAGCTTAAATTAAGTGTTAGTTACATGAAATGGTTTAACAGACGTCAAAATACACGTGCCAAAAAGGTCACAGTAAAGTGGGGGCACACTCATTTAGAGAATAGCCCTGCATTTGTCAAAAGTAGGGCTGCAACTAACTATTATTTTGAAAATTGATTAAGCTGTCGATTATGTTTTCAGTAAATAATTGGAGTGCAGGGGTTAAAGTCATGAGGTGTTTTATAGTTCCCTGTAAAAGTTGGTGATAATTATACAACAAAAAAAAAAATCACATAATTTTTAATAAATTTGAACCAGACAAAGCTACAAGTCTGCCATTTGAGAACGTTTAGACACAGAACATATACACACACAAGGATATTTTTTAATCAAAAACACAAAATGTACCTTGTTTTTAACTGTTTCTGTGGCTCTACTGCTCTGTCCTGGCAATAAACCTAAGCACATAACACGTTTCAGAGTCAATGAATACCACAGATAGCGATTAATCGATTATTAAATTAGTTTATGATTATTTCAATTACCAATTATAATCAGTTAATTTGATTAATTGTTGCAGCCCTAGTCAAAAGCTATGGCTAAATCTGTACTAAAGCCTAAAGTCTAAACAAGGCCTAAACCATGACTAGAACTGAAATTAGGGCTACATTTAGGAATGTTCTAGGTCTAGCATCTACATTTCCAGGCTATATTTGTCTATTTTGCATGTTTCATGATTGCAATAAGCCCCTCATCCGCCTACATAAGTGATCTGAGAGCCCACCGTTTCTTTTTTTTGCCCTTTTCCTTCTCAACAGATGGCAGAGCAGCTGATGACTCTGGCCTACGAAAACGGCATCAATCTGTTTGACACGGCCGAGGTCTACGCTGCTGGAAAGTGAGTATATTGTGCACCACAGGTCACTTCTCAGCAAAATGAGATGTGGAAGTACGTTTTTGGCACATATAAGCAAGGTTAATACAGGTTAAAATAAAGTTGGGAAGCTGTGTAAAATGTAATAAAAACAAGGAGTTTTAACATAATAGCTTTTTTGAATTTGATGGCAGCAAAAAGTTGGAACAGTGGCAACAGAAGGCTGGAAAAGGAAGGATTTTTCAGCTAATTTTGATAATTGGCAACGCTTCAGAAAGATGGATGAATATGAACAGGAGCAGTTTAGAAAAGCAGAGTCTGTACTATTATTATTGGATGTATTAAATGCCCATAATATTCAGGCTCTCAAGTGACACTGCATTAAAAAGAGACACAATTCTGTACTGCATGGATCATAAACACTGTCTCTGAGCACAGTTAGCCGTGCCATAGGTTACAGCTGTATCATGCAAAGAAGATATTTTTTTATTCATATGACCATAGAACAGTTTAATTTGCTTGGTTTATTTTAAATATGCTTTGGCCCAGAGAAGACAGAGGCGTTTCTGGATCATGTTCATATAAGGCCTCTTCGTTTTATGATACAGCTGTAACTTGGATATTTGCTAACTGTGTTCAAAACCAATGACTTGTGTTTCAGTTTGAACACCTTGTCTATTGCTAGATGTTTTATGAGATTTGGAAACCATTACATTTTGTTTCTGGTCACTTAGTCAATTAATCAGTCAGTGAGGTCTTGGTCGACAAAAATTTTATTGGTTGGTTAGTTTTATGAAGTCTTTACATCATTTTATTTAAGATAGCGTAGATGATTTACAAAGGTTTTATCACCTAATTATAGTGAAGTCATGAGTTTTGTGTAAGACTGTGGTATCCTTTGGTCAAGTTTCGGTCGATTAATCACTTAGCTGGGCATAACGTTGGTCGACTACACTCCTGTATTTAACACAGCGTCCCAACTTCTTTAAAATGTGAATGTAAATGCGCCAGGTAGAGATCTTCTATACTCCACTGTAGGCACAAACAGCAGAAGTGTTGCCAGGTGTAAATGTAAGGCACTGATGCAAAAGGAAATGTTTAAGGCTAAAAACATTGACATCTGAGGCCATACAGCTGCTGTACTGTTCTTCAAACCCCAGAGAGTGGATTCCTGGAATATTCAGCACAGCTATAGGAAAAATAACACTTTATTCTATGTCTCTAAAAGATCCCCTGAGGCTGACAATTATATAAAGTGCATTTGTTTGTTGCAGAGTGACACCAACACTATAATTAATCTGCTTTTACTATCACAAATAAACATAGTCATGAATTTAATTTTGGTTGCTGTAAGTCACTACGTGCAAATGCCTCTGACACAAAACTAAAATTATGGCTGTGCATTTGTCATCGCCTTGTTACGTTGAGGTTTTCACCGTAATTCATAAGACAGACAGTAATGATATTTTTAACCTCACACAGCATCTCTGCTTTCTGCTGCTCTTGAAGTCTAGCGTGGATTAACCTAGCTTTGTAGTAAGTTGGATGCTTAGAAATAATCGAAGGGATTATCCTTGAAAACAGTAGCGCTGATTAACGGCACCAAGTCATTTTTTTTAATCCTGCCAGGAATAATTCTAGTTTAAGATTTATTTTAAGAGAGGTGAATGTGGCTCACCCAACAAAAAATAAAGAGCTAAAGCCTGCAGTAGATCTAAAGTGAGTGCAATCTGTTGTGTTTTTATCTTGTACAGACAGGAGCAGACGTGTAAGCCACTGAGGTGCACACACTTCACCACTGTCAGGGCACATTACTATTGTTCCCTCTGCCATAATTATCAGAATTTCGAGATTAGAGTTGGAATTCTGAGAGAGAAAAAAATTCTTAGAAAAACTGTTTACTTTTGGTTTTAAAAAACAGGTCATGATTCTGTAAAAAAAAGTCAAAATTCTAAATAAAAAATGTTCTTCCCTAAACATATAAATAATGTATTCTGGAAGTGTGTTCTGAGAGTTAAGTTACAATTTGTAAAAAAAGTCAAAATTCAAAGAAAAATAAAAAAAAAATATTGGATTAAAGCCAGAATATTCATGAAAAAGTCAGAATTTTTAGAAAATAACTTGACAAAGGCAAAATTCAGAGGAAAGTCAGAATTTTGACAAAAAGTAAAAAAATATTGAAAAATATTAAATTTAAGTCTGGATTTTGACCAAAAATCTAAATTATGAGAATAAAAGTCACATTTCTAAGATTAAAGTCAAAACTGTGTTCCATTTTCAGGGCACATTATTAATATTATTTCCGGTTGCATTTACATACATAACTCTGAGTTGTCAGAATTTTGAGGAAAAAAATCATAAATCTGAAACTGTTTAAAAGTCAAATTTTTGAGTAAAAGTTAGAAAGAAAGAAAAAAATAATGGAATTTCTTTATTAAATTCAAAATAATCAGGAAAAAAGTCTGAATCTGAACCAACGAGGCTGAAGCCTGCTGTAGGTCTGAAGTGCGTCCAGTCTGTTGTGTTTTGATCGAGTACAGACAGGAACAGAAAGTTGATCCTTGACACTGACGTATGACCTCTGACCTCCAGCTCCCTCGTCTGTGAGACTAACCCAGAGTCAGAGCAGGGCACAGACCTGCGCAGCGCCACAGAGCCATGTGTTTGTGTTAGCGATAGCCTGTCAGAGCGCGCAGTATGTCAGGCACAGGTGCTAATCCTGACACCTCCTGCACCAAAGCAGATTCTATGACACATATCTGAGTACAACAAGGCTTTCATGTTCCTGTCCTCCCCTCATCACAGACGTTTAAGCTCTGGAAAAAATAAGAGAGCACTGAAATTTATTCTTAAATTTCTTCACACACCTCACTCACTTGTGAATGGTCCTGTAGACTGGGACTGGTAGACTGTATAACTCGCTGTTTCTTCTTTGTTCACAATACTACACAGAAGTCTTAGAAACAAAGAAAGCTCTATCAATGGAAAAAAATGCATAAAATTGCAAAAACAGAAGAAAAATCTAAACTAGAAGCACTCGGACAGTGTAGACCTCTGCCAAGGCACTGGTCCTGTTTTGCAGTGGTAAAAATATAGTGCCCAGACCTGGACTCAGACTCGAAGATCTTCAGTTCATGGGGTAAATGCTTTTTCCATTAAGTCACAAAAGCCTTATATCTCACAATAGTAAAGAATCTACCAAAACTAATATTTGACCTTTCCTGGAGTTTCCATAACGAAAATAAAAAACACTTTTAGTTAGCAGCATTTTTTCACACCTCACTAAAACTTTTGCCCAGTTTTTTTTTTGTGTCTATGGAGCGGAGACAGATAAATGAGGTCTCTTGCTCTGTTTATCCTCGGCTCTTGGCAGATGTTGTCTGTGTGTTGGAGCCATTTGTTTTGGCTGAGTACTAAACACAAAAACAGTTATGAATCTAATTCATCAGCCTGATATTTGCACATTGATTTTGCAACAGTCCCTGTCCCAATACGCCAGATAAGATCAAAATAAATTTCTGCAATTAAAGACCCAGCATGAACTGCTGCTGTTATTCTCGAGCTCACACAGCATCAAAACTTTGAAAAATATGTGAATAATTAACTCTGTATTCTTTTTTCGTTTCATTAACAAAAAACCTGTTTCTTCACACGCCCAACTCCTACAAGAACACACTGCAAACTGCTTTTACTTTATTTAAAAACATTAACCAATCCTCCACAACAAAATACTAATTTACTCAAATTTAAGTTTATTGCTTACTTTAAACCTCTAGCAATGCAATTGTTCAGCCTTGTTAAAAAATGTGTAAATATATTGCCAATATTTATCCGTATTTCATTTAGTTTCCCTTTTCTGAATGTTATTTTTGTGCTGTTTCTACATGTAAACGGACAAAGAAAATATGTCTAGTTGCCTTTTTTGCTGCCATTAAAATATTGTTTTCAAGACAAGTTGACCAACTTTCCCTTACGCTAATAAAGTGAGCAGATAACCAGAAATGTATGCAAGCTCAATATTGAACTGTTCAAAGCCACAATAAAAAGTCTATTTTAACATATTACTTATTTTAACAATATGCTTTTAGATGATTAAATACTGTTTCTCAAATTCAAAAACAAAAAGTCATGTGAATTTCCCTAAAAATGAAAAAAATTAAAATAAACACTACACACTTCAGAAATTTAGAATTTTATGTAAAAGTAATTTTATTTCGGTAGTCCAATTCAAAGTGAAATACATTCAGTATACAGTTCAGTATATTGCTTATGACCTAATAAAACCCTAAATTCAGAATCTCATAAAATTAGAATATTACCTAATCATCATAATTGTCACAATAAAAAATAAAAAATGCTTAAAATGTTTCTGTTTGTACTAAATCTATATAGTAGTATGGATTTCACCTTTTAATTGAATCACTGATATAAATCATTTTCCACTATATTCACATCCATTGACATGTTTCACCTGAAGCAAAAGCATAACATTTGACTTCCGAAGATCAACAAAGATCTATAAAGCAATTAAAGTCAGATATATATTAGTGCTGTCAATCGATTAAAAAAGTGTATCAGATTAATCACACTCTTGGGCTGTGATTAATCATGATTAATCACAATGTATAACTTGGTAGATTTTCCATGACAATATGCAGCGTTTAAATTAAAAAAAAGTCCAGTGAGGTTGAGGAGTGTGTTTTTACTTGGATAAAAAAATATATCTAAGAAATAACTTCTGAATATTGTGAGAAAGCCTTTAATAAGTTTGTGTAGTAACTGAGATAACAGTGTCTGCTGAACTGTGCTCTGCATTAAATCTACTGCAGACAGCCTCTCCTCTGCTCCTCTCAGCGCCGCGGACAGGGGCAGGGCACAGTCACCTGTCAGGGGCAGGGCACAGTCACCTGTCAGGGGCAGGGCACACGTCACCTGTCAGGGGCAGGGCACAGTCACCTGTCCGCAGTGAGGCTGCCACTCTGAGTCGAGAACTGACGCTTTATGGAGAGAAAAAAAAAAAACAAACACCGCAAATGAATGGTTTGTAGGAGTTTGGGCTTGTGGCTCCATAAGTTCAGGGATAGCCATGGACGCCCCCCCCTCTCTCACCGTGGGTCCAGGACGCACAGAAAGCACAGCTCCCAGGAACGCGTATGGACAGAGGCAGTGAAAGTGATATAAAAAGCACACGTAAAATTTATTAGTAAAAAGTTTTACAGGAGACTCGTGAGGGGAGGGAAAGGAGAGGGCTGCAGCGGCCAAAGCAGTGGACTTGTCCTGAAGTCGACCACAGGCAAACGTGAGGCAGCTGTTCTCTCCTCTGTGGACGCGCAGCTCGTTCACCGTGAAAGCAAGTCAATGTTGTGATATACGCACGTTTCTAAGACGGTCACACGCCCCCCAACACTGCTTCACGCCCTCCAAAGTGCTTTGAGAAGCGCTGCTGTTACGGCAAAACAGATTGTGTGATTAATTTGCGTTAATAAATTTTAACGCGTTAATTTTTTTTTTATTAATCGCATGCGTTAATGCGTTAACGCTGACAGCCCTAATATATATATATATATATATATTTTTTTTTTATTTTTTTTTTATTTTTTTTGCCTTTTGCCTTTTGCCTTTTGCCTTATGACTGTCCTTTTTAAAGACATTTGATCAATTGAAGGAAAGAAAAACCTGGTCTGGTCCCATTGACCTCTGTGTGTGGGCTCTCAAATGACTTTTCTAAAGCTAACACATGGCTCAGGAGGGTCCGACACACATGATATTGGTCTCAGGGGAGCGTCTAAGTTCATTTGGTGTGGGACCAGCTGGTGATCTCTGACAGGGCCAGTGGCTCCGGTGCTCCAGAAACTAAACAGTCAGGACAAATGTGTGCAACAAATACAAAGAGCACAAAAAGAACCAGAATACAATCAGTTTAATTCACATTATGCCATTAACAACAAATCAGTGCAATCATGCTTTCTTTTTTTGGTTTCCTCGTCCTAACTTTTGTGAGGTTTGTTGCTTGAGATTGTTTTATGTAAAAATGTAAAATACAGTGTCTCAGTTTTAACACGTGACATATGGTTCACGGGGTAATCTGGACATAAACAACATACAGACATTTTATTACTTCATTAAAAGATACTGTAGCTCATTTTGAATTTGATGGCAGCAACACATCTCAAAAAGTGGACAACAAAAAGAAAAAAACACAAAATTATGAGATACAAGTCTGGAGTTAAAAGAGTTAATTTCCCAGTTTCTATCTTATAAAAAAACATATTTCTGATCAGTCAGATTTCTAAGATCAGAGTCACAGTATTATGCAAAAGTCAAAACTCTGAGATTTAAGTCTAAGAAAAAGTCTGATTTTATTTTTTATTAAAGTCAGAATATAGCAAAAAGGTTGTGGCACTGTAAAATTAAAAGAAAAGCAGAAAACAGCAATTTTCAAATCTTAAAAAAAGTCATTTACAATAGAAAGTAAGCAACATTACAAGTGTTGAATCTGAGATATTTTACCATTTAAGGATAGAATAAGCTCATCTTGACAGATCTTGCACCTAATTACAGCAACAGCATTTTGCAATTAATTATCTGCAACATTAACATGACTCGATGTATTAAGAGCATATTTATATGGAACATTTTTCTGAAATTCTACTCACTAAACACTACAAAATATCAACTTGTTGGGAACAGGGATTGTCGTAAAAAACAAAATATATATTAAACATATTCAAGAGATCAAATGAGAGGTGAGATTAAAATGTGTAAATTACTATCTAAAATAGCAGCCGACCTTTAGTCTGGTATTAAAATATAGCATGACGCTATAAGGAGGAAATACTTTATCTAACAGTATTATTTGAAGAGGTTCTTGTGGAGTTAAATGGAGGAGGGAAAGGTCTTAAGTGGGTTAAGAGGTATTGATGGAGCAAGTTTCAACATCATGATACAGCACTTTCACAGAGTGCCTCAGAATAAATGTAATCAAAGTGAGAAGCATATAAGGCCATTTGTTCAATACAGAGTTTACTTAGTCTGGTCCTGCTGAGTAACAGCAAAATACAGCAGTGTCAGGAACAAAAAGAAAAGTTTTCAAATGAACTGTCAAAGTAAAAGGACATCGGACTAATATTATCCTTACTTTGTGGAGGATTGTCTGCTATTGAAACCAACATCTTGTCAGTGGACCTCTGTTAGTGTCAGTGAGTCAGACTTACAAAATAAAGCTACGCTATATTTCCAAAAGTATTACTTCACCTGCCTTTATACGCATTTGAACTTAAGTGACATCCCATTCTTAATCCATAGGGTTTAATATGATGTCAGGCATCTATCTCTCTTTCCCTCTCCCCAGCAACAACACCTGCTACCTGCCACTTTGCATTTAACAAAAAAAGTAAATGCTATGTGATGTCTTGACCCACATTATTCATGTAAACATTAAGTAAAAGCGGGCTGATCGCCGAGCCTTGAGGAGCACCTTTGGTGGCTGTTAAAATTATCTTATTTCAGATCATAATACAATCAAATGACTAAAGTTTATTTTTTGCTTTCCTTTGTTGTTGTTCTTTTCTTTCGTCTTGGCAAAATTTTTGATCGCTTATCGCCCCCTACAGGTTACTTAATATAATACGAATATGAAAGCTGAGCTGATAACACTTGTGACAGATTTGTGTACAAAATGGAAGTAAAAATGAGCCTTTAGACAGATTTGGAATAGCCATGTTTTCTGTACATTCATTCATTGTTGACAAGTCAACGTAGACCAACAACCAATAGGATCATTCCTAACTCATGACCTTTTTGTATGTGAGCATTTGATTGGCCATAGCTTGGTATCACAGGCAGAATATTGTCATCTATTAAAATCCTTGATAGTAAAGCCAGATAGCATCTTCTTACCTTATTTTCTGTGGTGATTAATTTGTTTTCTTTATATACTATCTATTTACCTCATTTCATTTATTGTCCTTTCATTGCTGTGTCACACACTATGGCACCAAACTACTTTCTTTATTCTTCTTTACTCCTTAAAAATAAGCTGATCCAAGCAGGACACACACAAAATTCCCCGTTGCAGTTTTACTATAAAGTATTACACTATTTACCTTGGTGCTAGCACTGCAGAGGTGTGCTGCTGACAGGTTTGTGGCCAGTCCTAATGAGCCCCATGTTGAACTTATACCTCCCTCATAATGTCAGTCATTAACTCCCCTGTAGACGCTAATGATTGGTATGGCAGTGGCCCTACGGAGCAGCTGGGTCCGATCCATTTAGTATTACTCTACCGGCCAGCTCATTCATGCTCACCAGGGGCCTAAACAGGTGGCAACCAAAGCTTTCTAAATAATTCAACAACTGGCATAAAAATGGTGCTGTGTAGTGTAGGTGCATCTCAATAAATTAGATAATGTGGAAAAGTGGGTGTATTTCAGAAGTTCAATTCACAGTGAAAATCATATTATATAGAGTTAATACACAGAGAAATATTTTTAAAACACTTTTTTGATTTTAATTAATAACATGATATCATGGTGATGATAGATTTCATTTTGGGTTTCCCTTGCCATCTCAAATCATCTGACTCCCAGTGTGCAGACAGTTATAATAATCATAATAATAACTATAATTTACAGCTGTACAAGCTTCTCAAAGTGATGTACAGTAGTCTATTATTGACACACTGACACATTCATACACAGGCAAGGTGGGTGAAATGTTTTGCCCAAGGACACAACAACAATATGCAAAAGTAGTAGTAGGCGAATGTCTCTAACGACTCACAGCCATCCCATATTGATTTGGCTGGATGCCCTTTCTGACTCAACCCTCCAGGCTTGGGACTGGCACAGAGTCCTCCCAAAGGCTTATGATCTGTTGTAGCTGTATATAGGGCTGCACGATATGGAGAAAACATGCGATATTCGATAACTATGTTGAAAATTGCGATAACGATATTGCGATATTTGAAAATAGAGCCTACTTTTTGAACATAGTAAGTTAAATTCACTACATTTCACAAAAATGTAAGTTCCTGTATTTACAAGTCAAAACAGGGACAAAATCAAAACTTAACACAGACTAAACCAGGAATAAAACAAGGCTAAGCTGTGACAAATTAATGAAATTACCACTAAAACTGGACTTTTTAAACATTTTTATTTAGTCACAACACATGTTCTTTTAGGGCTCTGGTGGGAAATGATTCTTCAGTGTAAATCTCTGTCAGATGGAAGACCAAAGCGTTATTGTGATATAATTAGATTCTTGCGATACAGATATTGCATTTGCTGATATTGCGATAACGATAATTTTGCGATATATTGTGCAGCCCTAGCTGTATTGTAATCATGGCTTACAGTTGATTAAAAACCCCAAATTCAGAATTTCATAAAATTGTGATATCACATATTATTGTATAATCCTAATAATAATAATCACCATTTAAAAAACATAAACGCTTGAATAAGTCATTGTGTGTACTGAATCTATATGTGTTTAATTTTTTTGAACTACTAATAACTATTTCTCCACAATTCTCTTGTTTTTGAGCCCCGCCTGCCCTGTACTGGTATGTAATAATATTAACTTTTCTGCTTGCGGTTCTCAGGGCAGAGGTGGTGCTCGGGAACATCATAAAGAAGAAAGGATGGAGGTATGAAGCCGACTTTAATCACATTTGGTATTTTTTAATTTCCGCCCCGCCTGCCCGCCTTCCTAATCTTGTATCATCTTCTTGCCTGCACATATTGGGAGGAGGTAGTGTGTTGTGAACTGGAACGGTTAGGTACTGAGCTGAAAGATTAATGTAGACGGTCTCGTCATGCCTGCAGCCCCGTGTCCGTCCTCGATGAAGCTAAATAATGCATCGACCTACACTAATTTGTAATTTTCTTTGTCTGACTTTGATTGGCATCTGTAGTGCCCTGGAAAGTTAGAGCCTTAGAGCACTCATTCACAATTTAGTACAGTGGGTGAGTCGTACAAAGCTAAATTACCAGAGTAGAAAAACATTTTATCGTACATCACATGGACTGTTATCAGTGTCTAAACAAACCCACAACAGCCAAGACACAGTTACAAGCGTTTAACACATTTTCAAATAGCCAGACATTTTAACAATAAGAAAAGAATTTCACACAAAAAGCAGATTAAACAAGAAAATTAACTTCAGATGTCAAATGTGAAAGTGTCAATGGCTAGTTGCTCTCATCTTCAGATTTAGAGAACTTAACTTGCAGTTTACAGACAAGTCAGCACCAAGAACTACATCTTTTTTGTGTCACTTACTCTTAATTTGTAAATTATTTTTTGGTACTTGATGAAACGTTTGACTACTTTTAATTTAGTAAATGCTTTTAAATGTTTCATTCTGTCATGCTTTGGAATTTTTAATGTGATCTTTTTTTAAACAGTGATTAAAAATGTCTTAGTTAATATATCACATCTGTTTCTTGGTGTATTTGGCAGCTGTTGTAACACATGTTCTTTCATTTGTTATTTGCAGGCGTTCAAGTCTGGTTATAACAACAAAGATTTTCTGGGGTGGAAAGTAAGTCAGATATTTCTTTTTTTTTTTTTTTTTTATTGAGCATTTTTGAATAAATGAGATCCTTTAGACACTCAATTAAAACTTTCTTCTGCCTGTAAATGGCTCATATTTTATTCTTGATCTATTTTCCAGCACTTCCACTGAGAATCCAATAGTTGCCCATGAATGAATGAATCGCTTCATTTCTCGATGTAATTGCTTATGATGCCATTTGTTTTTGCAGAGCTGAGACCGAAAGAGGTTTATCCCGAAAACACATTATAGAAGGTATGTCGCAGCGCTGCAGATTATTGGATTAAATGCTGACAAAACAACGACAAAGCGCTCCCATCGTTGTGTTGCCTCCTGGGAAATGCAACAACGTTTGAATAATTAAGTGTTTGGATTTTAGGGGCTTTTCTATATGCACTAATTATTCAGGCTATGTTTAGTTTTATTAACAACCTAAAAATATACCGTACTGTGCAAAAGTCAGATTTTTAAGAAAGGCTATGGACAAAGAAAGGTGGATCAATGTACGAAAACAGACGAAATCACAAACCTTTATATTTCACAATGGTTAACAATCTACTAAAATGAATTATCTGTTTGTTTAGACATTCGTCCACTAACTCAAAAGTTGGCGGTTTGATCCGCACTGTTGTCGTCCTTGGGCAAGACACTTCAAACTACCTTGCTTTATGAATGTGTCAGTGTGTTTGTGTTTGGTGGTGGGCAGAGGGTCCATTGGCACAGAATGGCAGCCACATATCTGTCAGTCTGCCCCAGGGCCGCTGTGGCTACAGAAGTATCTCACCTCCACTGAGTGTGACTGAGGAGTGAATAATGCACCAAAATTGTAAAGCCACTTTGAGTGACTTAAAGAAAGTGCTATATAAGACCGGTCTGTATCTCAAAATGCTACACAGTTACTTAAATCAATAATCTGAATCCACACCAAAATATATTATTTTGGCCTTGGCCTCATTCTGACCTTTCCAGAAATTTTCATAACAAAAAATAATCTGTATTTATTTAAGTACTTTTAGGTAACAAGCGTGTTTTAAAACCTTTGCACTGGACATTTCTTAATAAACTCTTCTATTTTAGGTTTAAAGGCATCTTTAGAAAGACTCCAGTTGGACTACGTTGATGTGGTTTTTGCAAATAGACCGGATCCCAACACACCAATGGAAGGTAACAATGCTGTTCTTTCTTGTAATGTTTTTCTTGCAACAATCAGCCATAACATTTGGACCTACGAACATCACCTGTCACTATTTCACCACTGTTGCTTCCTCGGACCTCATTTGATAGATTCTGACCTCTGCAGACAGGAACAACCCACAAGAGCTGCAGTTTTGGAGATGCTCTGACCCAGTCGTGTAGCTTCTATAACAATTTGACTAGGGCTGCACGATATGGAGAAAACATGCGATATGCGATAACTATGTTGAAAATTGCGATAATGATATTATTGCGATATTTGAAAATAGAGCCTACTTTTAGAACATAGTAAGTTAAATTCACTACATTTCACAAAAATGTAAGTTCCTGTATTTACAAGTCAAAACAGGGACAAAATCAAAACTTAACACAGACTAAACCAGGAATAAAACAAGGCTAAGTTGTGACTAAATTAATGAAATTACCACTAAAACTGGACTTTTTAAACATTTTTATTTAGTCACAACACATGTTCTTTTAAGGCTCTGGTGGAAAATTATTCTTCAGTGTAAATCTCTGTCAGATGGAAGACCGATTGCGTTAGTGCGATATATTTAGATTCTTGCGATACGGCTATTGTGTTTGCTGATATTGCGATAATGATAATTTTGCGATATATTGTGCAGCCCTAAATTTGACCCTTCAAACTCGCTTAAATCCTTACACTTACCCATTTTTCTTTCTCCTAACACATCAACTTTTGTGGACAGAATGTTCACTTGGTGCCTTATATATCCCACCCACTAAAAGGTGCCATGATGAAAAGATAATCTGAGTTATTTATTTCAACTGTCAGTGGTCGTAATGTTATGCCTGATTGGTGTATGGTGCATATAATGTACATAAAAACCTCCTCTGTCTCTATGACTACAGTGATGTGGTGAGACTGGGATGTACAAATCTGCTGTTAGGGAAATGTCTATTTTTAAAAGGCGCGTGTTGTGTCCTGGTGCTTCCACCTCCACAGTCAGAGCAAGGCGAGAGATGCTGATAGTTGGAGACCTTTTAAAATGGCAGAGTGCTAACTGTGTGTGGGCTCAGCTGGTCAGTCGTGTTAGCATCTGCTCCCGTGTCACACGTCCTCTCGGGGGTCAAAGTTTAGGCGTGGGCCAAGTTTTTGTCTTCACTTCACTGCCTGAGGCTTCTTCCAAATCCTCCTCCAGTCACATGGAGCTGCTGTTGTTTAAAAATGTAAAAGTTTAGATCATCTTTTTGCTTCTTAAAAATGGTGAATTATTTGTAAGGGCAGTATTGGGGGTGTTTTTAATCCACAGTTGAGAGACCATCTGTGTTTTCTCTGCGCAAAAGCTACAGAGTGAAGGGAGGTGAACTGTGTCTCTGTTGGTTCACATAAATCTAACAAATATTAAGTGTGTTTGCATACTGAGTGTATTCTGTATGCTTATAGCTCTATTTCAACCAAGAGAGACTTAAAACAAACAGACAAATGAGTGAAGTGTAACTGATGATTTATTGAAGGAATAAACTTTGGCACTTTGACCCCAGCAGGTAGAGACATTTGCGATGTGATAAAGGGAGAGTTTGATAGATTAGTTTGGTGAATTTTATCCCCCCAGGACCTAGACACTGGTGGTGGTGAAGAGGAGGAGATGGAGAGGCTGAGGAGGCTGGTGGTTCTGCTGCTGCGGTGGAGTTGGGGGTGGAGGAGGGTTGTGGCTCGTAGCTGAAACAGCAGGATGTCTGAAGGGAGAGGGCGTGTATGTGTGTGTATATATATATATATATATATATATATATATATATATATATATATATATATATATATATATATATATATATATATATACATATATATATAGTATATATACAGTGTGTGTGAGGCTTGAGAGGTGATTGGTTGAGAGGCAGGTGGCAGGCTGTGATTGGCTGACAGTGACAGACAGGTGATATGGTAAAGAAATCAGTCTTCCTGGTTGAATTTACACAGCTTCATCAGGACATTTAGCTGGACTTCTGTCATTTTGCACAGGTAAAATCAAGTTTCTGGTGCTCTGCTCAGAATAATGCTGTATTCATCTGGTCTAGTATTTAATATATACATTGTAGATATATTTCTGGAGGGGGGCACGGTGGCAGAGGGTGTAGTGTTCTTACATCCCAGCAAGGAGGCCATGTCCTCTCCGTGTTACAGTGTGTTCTTTTCTGCTACTCTGGCTTCCTCCCTCTGTCCAAATACAGACCTTTAATGTTCCTGCACATGTATAAATCAAATAAATAACACAGAATAAATCAGACAAATTACTGGTTTTAACTCAAAGCTAAGAATTTTGCTTTACAAATTGATCTTTTATTCAGTATTATTGTGTTTAATGATTGTAGGAGATGAATTAGCTCACCATAGGTAGCAGAGAAAGTATTGCTCAGGTACCAGTATCAAAAATCTGAACGGTAGCCATACTCCCAAATAGACTTGAATGCATACGAGACTAGTTTTTGCTCTACTTGAGACACCAAAACAACTGACAAACAATTTTAAGCCAGCAAAATAGTGACCCAAAATGTTTTCCTGGTATAAACTTGAATAACACTCAATGCTTGCATGTTTTTCCTCATTTGTCGACTCTGGAGCAGCTCAGAGCTTTGTCCAACCTAAGTCTGAGTAAACTGTAAACATGCAGCAATTGACAATGAATTACATTATTTAGGTGTGAATAGCTGTCGTTCCAGTCAGACTGACATTTATATGCATTGTAAAACCGCTGTTATAATCTTAATAATTCAAAATGTCTCTACTTGCATGTAACCGCACTGTGTTTATCTGTAAGGCAGAGGCTGTTCAGTGGTAACCTCAAAACGGAAACAAAATATGACAGAAGGGACACACAGATGGACTTTTTACCTTTTAGATTTGCAACAAACAGACATCGCTGCAGTACAGAGAGTCAGTGGAGGGACACAGTGCCGGGGGGTAACAACCACCACATCAGTTTACCGCTCTAAAGGTCACTTCATAATACATTCAGTAAAAAAGAAATCTCTGTTGTGTTTCTCCAAAGTGCAGCTCAAAAACCTGCTCAACAGTAAGAGAGCAGCACGTCGTTAATCCCTCGCTGACATTCACTCGAGCCTTTCAGCGTGCTAATAGGAAAAATAATCCCCAACGCATTTTTATTTATAGAAACAAACATGAATTTATCAGGCTGTGTTGACGTTTGTAAGCCCCTGTTTTACGCAATTTGACGGCAGTACTTTTTTACGTTACTAAGCTTGTCACCTTTGGTTTCCTTACTACCTCCTTTTTCCTTTAGGCTGTTACTGTCTCCAACTAACGCTATCCTCTGCATCCTCTTCTCCAACACCGACTAACTTCCTGTCCTCTTTCACTACTTCATAAATCTCCTCTTTGGTCTTCCTATAGGCCTCCTGTGTTGCAGCTCTAACCTCAGCATCCTTCTACTCATATATTTTTTTCTGACTTTATCTCCAAAATAACAAAATCAAAGAGAACCTCAACATCTATAGTTCTGCTACTGCCATCTCTGTCTCCTGTCTTTTCCTGTGTGTCTGAACCCGTAAACATAGTACATAGATATTTCACCCCTGAAAACTAAAAAAAAAAGAAGCCTTATTGTCATTCAGTGGTTTTATTACATCATTTAGTCTTCCTCCCTATGCTCCTGTTGATTCAATTCATTCATTTATCCTGAGTTGTGGCGACAGACGAGCAGCACAGCTTGGAGTAATGAATTGGTCTATTGTTTTATTTCCAGAAACGGTTCGAGCGATGACCCATGTGATAAATCAAGGAATGGCTATGTACTGGGGGACGTCTCGCTGGAGTCCAATGGAGATAATGGTGAGGCACATAAGCAAATACAATATACAGTACACAGTCAAGATATTTGAATAGTACAGTACCGATACAGATTTTTGTTTTAAAAAATTGTAGTAGTAATGGGGCAAGGACAAACTGATTATTGTTAGTGTGGATTCTGATCACTGTTTAAATCCAGAAATGTTTTAAAGGATTATGTAACATTTTTAGACATAGACCGAAGTTAATAACAGCACAGTTATAGTCAATTCTCTACCACTGTGAGATATAAATATTTTGTGGCAGAATAGAGTTTAAGTCAAGGTCTGGGCACTATATCTTTACACGAGTGCCTTGGCAGAGGTCTACGTTCTTCAGGCACGTCTAGTTTAGATTTTCAGGGTAGCCCCATGGTCTTAAAAGTATTAAAAAGGTTTTAATTTAATGGTGTCAAAGTTAGGGCTGCACAATATATCAACAAAATTATTGTTATCGCAATCCGTATCACCATAATATAAATATATTGCAATAATGCTATGGTCTTCCATCTGACAGAGATTTACACTGAAGAATCATTTTCCACCAGAGCCTTAAA